>JASANN010000117.1:0-20765 GCA_031762395.1 Calameuta pygmaea | reverse complement strand
CCCCCCCCCCCCCCCCCCCCACCACTCGTGGAGTCGTGTGTTTCCGCAAAGTCACGAAATTCACGTGATTCAGTGACAGTCTGGGAGGATCCGAAAATGGCAGAGCAACGGAGCAACGAAATCAAGGGACAAGGAAGGAGCGTTTATTTTGCAAATCATTCAGTCTCGGCACGCGCCCCGAAAACCGTCACAGGACCCATAATGCCTTTTGAATGGACACTCGAACCGTATTAAATGATCTTTGACGGATCTGGGACCGATGGCCCAAGATAGATGCTGCCTCCTTTCTCTACCTTTTTCCTCCTCCTGCATTGCGCGTTATTCTATACGGGGCTCGACATATGGGAGGGTTGGTTGCGTCGATCGTACATTTTTATACCCCATTCATTTATTCTTGCCCATCAGCAAATTTCTTAGCATCCCTTAGTCTCGTGCACTTTTATTCTTTATAGGTATTCATATGAGGTTGTTCGGTTATTCACTCGATCCTTACGTTTGCTAATGATCACCCTTTATAGTCAATAGATCGATATTGTGTATATCATAAAAAGTGTGTTATATGGTACATGTAATTTTGGTGTAATACATTAATTTAAGGGGCGAGTAACAGTACGGGGTGTAATGAGAAAAAAAAAGGTATATGGGGTTTTCCTAAGGGGTACGTGGAATCCAGCATAATCTATCGATGAATTAAAAGGTTTATAAAAGGGTCTTGTCAAACGGCAATCATCCCCTATTATGTAACGGCACCCCTAATACCAAAGCCGTTCCTCACTGACTCGTGTGAACTCGACGTAGTAAGATAGGAAGATAGTGGATGCTACGTGGAAAAATAATAGAAACCGAATGGTAAACTGATCGGTCATGTCATGCCTTATTGGTCCGTCAAACCGCCCACATATGAACCATTATAATTATTAATGCATTCGTTCCCATGAAATATTCACTTCATCCCTTATATACGAAATACAATAGTTTTTCGAATACAAATTTTTCAAATTTTATTTAATTTTTTAAACATTCGATCCACTCGCACAGTCTCCCACGACAAACTAATAAAAAATGTTGAACCAAAGAACCCTTTGGCACTTCCACCCCGCTGAGTAGGAGCACAGCCTTTAGGTCGTTTCATCAGGGGGGTGTAGAGAAGAACTCTTATCACGGTATCAGCGTTTAACGATGTGGTGCCGTGACCGTAGCCACCTGGTGGTCATAGACCACGTGCGGAGCCTGATGGTCACGTGTCCACCATAGAATACCCCTAAGAACCTCCCTTAACCTATGGCTATAGCGATGACATTAACTCCATCCAGAGAAAACTCAACTTATCCCCCCCCCCCCCGCCCCCCGCCCCATAAAAACTCGACTGGCTCGTAACTGTTTCATGGTTAATTAGACATTGACCTACCCTCCCCTCAAGTCCTACGGGATAATCTGAAAGATGATTACCCAATGACTGTAATCACTGTCAATTTCATATGACACCATAAGTCAAAGTTAACCATGATGTATCCATAGTTTTCCTATAAGCCCATAAACGGTGCCTACCGCCGGTACACCGTAAACCTTAAGAAGAAAAAAAATGTTGAATTTACAAACTGGCAAAGTACTGGACGGCTCCATTGTTGCCACCAGAACAAATGTATCTTCGTACGAGCAAATAAAGCAATATCTAAGCGTTTCCCATGGATATACATGAGCGGTACGTAGAAGGGGCGGAGGGGGGCGGAGGGGGGGGGGCTGATGGAAGGGAGGGAGCTCTCTCCACTGACAGCATGGGGGTACGGGTGCACGTATAGACCCCCTGCAGAGACGAGCAATACGCTAGCAGTCTAAGAGGAGCCCATAAACATCCTGCTCGCGTTACTCGAGGCTTGAGTGGCTCGTGTGAATGCGCCTTAAGTGTCTCGCCAAGCAAATCGTTACGTCGCTAACGAGATTGGGCTCGTATGTGTGTATGCATTGGATTACCACTGGATAGAATAGAATGTGCGAAGGTCACGATAAAAAATTAACATTTTTATTTAATTCATATTATGATTATTATTATACTATATAGATTGTATAGAATCGATCGATCGTCGATAAATTCCTATAAGAAAAATATTGTTCAGGCAAATAGCTGTGCCTGCGTGTCCTACGTATAAACGGTATTAAGGGTAGATTCTAGGACCGTTCGCTGTGCCAGCTAAGGGTAGATAACTCTCCGGGGGGATGAAAGTAGTAGGAGTAGTCCCGTGGGTGCCGCGTGGGGGTTAGGAAACGTATGTTACGAAGGGTGCTCTTTGATTGCTGTGGGAAGATTTCCTAGGAGTTAAGCTTGTCCTGAGGGTGTTTTGTTAATCTTCAATATCTTTTGACCTGTATGCTCCTCCCCTTATATTATTATCATTATTATCATTATTATATTTATTTAACTAGTATCGTTATTATTATTTGTGCGTAATTGTGTCAATTGTCAGTGTCAGTGCTCTATGATTACAGGTCGATCTAGGTCTAGCAGGATAATCGAGGAGCATGGATTTGATAAGGGATGATATCCCCGGTGCGATATCCAGCTCTGTTTATCTAACGGGTGTCACAAACACGCCCTTCCTAACCTCTTGGTGGTCCTATTGTTTCGGAGAATGCACAAAGCTCCAAAGCCACAAAGCTCCGGGGACAGTAGTGACGCGTTACGTACGCACCGCGGGACTTTCCTCTGGCGCGCCTGTGTACGTACTCTGGGTGTAGGAACACCCTGTCCGGGTTGGAACCAACCGAGACGTAGGAAGTTAAGCCACATCGGGAAGGGAGAGACGTCAGCAAAGTCCCGACCTCGGCAAGATGTTTATCCAGTGTCAAGCTCTCTTGTCGCTGCTAAGTACAATTTCTATATACGTCGTGTATAGAAACTATCTAATTTATATATATATGTATTTAGTAAATTTATATATTGCGCATAACGAGACATCCCTAGATTGTGTGTACGTACGTATGTGCACATATCTATCATACGTGGATGAAGACGTGCTAGAACTAGACGTGATCGTATGTAGTATATGCTGTGCGCAGAGAACGTATGTAACCAGGAGTCTAACCCTGGCAGGGATGGATAGTCTAATTGAACCAGTTAAAGGACCACCCTAACCAAAGCGAAGAGTCTCGGGGCCGTAAAGTGGCGTGGCCGGGCACCCTCTTTAATTCCTTTATTACTCTTATTATAAGCGCCGACGATGAGCGAAGCTGCCGCGCAGGGCCGTAGCCATCGGAGAAATACTTTAAGCATCTGCCTTTTGGGTATTCGGGATCCTTTTTGATGAAACTGGAACTCGCGTGGCTCGTGTGTGCTTTTCTCTTATTTTTTTTTTTTCATTCTAGAACTTCTGCTGATGAAATTTATTCGGGATGCCATATGCCGGGGAATCTACCCCCTGTAGACGAGAGCTGACTGCTGTGTGTGTCCTGGGCTGGAAGTGGAAGTGCACACGTAGCTACCTACACCAGAGGAGGAGCTCCAAGCAGCGTGAAGAATTTATTCACCGCGAACGCTAATTTGCTTAACCACCGTAACCGAAGGATCGCGCTTACTAAGTGCTCGGTACTGTCCACGTGTTGCTCGGTAAAGACACAGGGAGTCTATAGGGCGTACCTGGTGCCGGACTGTACTTCGGCCTTGTTCATTAAGAGTTCTTTTTTTTTTTAAGGGCACGCACGGGACGAATGCTCCTTTACGGTTCCACTTCCCTTTTGTCTCAGGTTTCTATGGCTATTCTATTCGAGTAGCCGAACTTCGAGTGGGCAAGATCTCTTCGGGCACAGGGCTCCTTGTCTTCCTCTCGAGCTCCCTTGTCGCCTGTTAATGAAAAACGTAATTTAGAACCCGGACGGTGTAGCAGGGATCCTGCTGTAGCAACTACGGCCATTCCCAGTAACTTACGTAACGAGAGAAAATCGAATTAGTACAAGTTTCGTGTACATATTCATTTAGCCATATATAATAGTTGCTGAGGAAGACGCGTTAAGACATGAATCATAGGTTACGTACGTAGATTCTCATGTCCTCCTCTTCATTTCCCTTCTCTTAATTCATCTCACTCTTACACCAAATTCCTAATTGTCTCCGTGAGATAGGGTAGATCTAGGTACGCGATAGTCCACGGTCCCCGGGTACAATTTGTCGAAATAACGATTGTATAATTATACGGATCTAAAGTCTAATTAAACTCCCGCAGCCATTTCTCTTTTAAGCATCACGGGACTCTCGGCATTTATAATATTATTTAGCACCCACCAGGTTACTTTTCTTTATTATAATATAGAATACGTCCCGTCAGTCCCGTCAGTCCCGTCAGTCCCGTCAGTCCCGTCAGTCCTCACTGTAATCGCCCCTTCTGCAACATAACCCAACTCTTTTACGTAACGACGCCGACACGAGCGTTATATGTATTTATCAGATTTCATAAAAACTGCGCTTTTCCGGCGCCATGCTGCTCCTCAGAGACATCTGTCGCGACTGTGACCAACCACGGGTTAATTTATTCTCACTCTAAACGGCCTCCGCCCCATTACGATCCAGCCCTTCGTCGCATCGGTGGTGCATCATACCAGTGTCCAGTACATACCTTCGCATAAATGCCTTCGACACCGGCAACATTTACTACCCTTATCCAGGTTAGGTTATGTCATGACCCCCCCCCCCCCACTCCGCCCCCTGCCCTCTACCTTTATCATGCGTATCCACGTACGCGGCGATCTGCCTTCCTTCACCCTCTACGTGGGTCGATTCAACACCAGTTGCACGAAAGCATAATCGGTGCAATTACGCATGTAAATTTCTGATTCATCCCAGCAATATTGCGTATAAAGTACTATTGCGTTTGCGTTTGCGTTTACGCATCGCTGAGTTACCTCCTGTGATCGCCATACTGTCTATTATTTATGTATGAGCCTGTATCTGTCAGCGTCTTTGGTTAGGTTTGAAAAAAAAAAGAAAAATGAAAAAGTTTTAGGTTAGGTAATTCTCGTTAGATGAAAAATCTGACGGGGACCGTCCCTGGTTCGGTTCGGTGCTCTTATTTATCGTCCTCGATCCTTTCGATCTTGGCATCTCTTCTACAGGGTGTACTCGAAATGCACGGTGCATCAATAGAAAGGTGATACTGCTCGCTTCGAAAGGGGTTTCAGGATCTTTTGTAGAGGGACATGTCTGTCGCGCGATGCCTCTCTAGGTAGTTTTGAATTACAAACACGGTGTGTGGCGCCTCAGGTGTCTTCGATCTTTTCATAGGCAAATATGCGGATTCACAGTCTTCGTAGAAATTTAGAAGTTTCTGAGGTTCGTCCTTCCACGTCCACAGGTACCAGTTCCAAATAATGTTAGTTCTTTAAATACACGCTGCGTGCTTTTCCTATAATATTTCCTTTCGCTTCTCCCTACGAATTATCTCGGCAACGGCCTGACCCTTCGGTGCACCTTCTTTAACCTATAAATATGCATTCTCGATATTGCACAATGTGGGATGCTATTAATTATACAATTGCTAGCTCACGTATAACGTACCCGTTATCAGTTAAACGCAGCAGCTAGTGACTTTCTAGAAAAAAAAAAAAGAAAAAAATAGAAACATATACTACCTACGTCCAACTAGAAGAGACCAATCTTCATGCGTGTATTTTATTTATGCGAGCAGGTGAAACACGACGCAAAAAGATAATGGCTGAAACAAATACATAACGATTATAACATACGGGCTGATTATCTCACGGTGGACTTTCCATATTGTCTCTTGGCGCGTTCGAAAGCTCGCTTCTCTTAGCTGTTAAAATGTGACACTGCAAGCTGATAACGATTAATCTTTGTATTTTTTTTTGTTTCAGCAACGAAGAACATGGATTAATATGGATTAATATGGATATGTGCATATAATATACGTGAGTTTATATATATATATATCGATTGGAAGAAAATTGGCAAATTCAAAATCGGCAATGGATGACTTTACAAATGACTAACGACGACTCCCGTCGTGACTAACTCCGTCTGGTGTACGTATATCGCGTCATCGGTTGACCATTTACAATGGTAAATGCAGGAGGCTCATGGCAAATGCCATCGCATCAACCCCATGCAGTGTCTACACTGTACCTACACCCTCCCTAAATACCATAAAGTTAACACCATAAACGCGAGCATCCTCTATACCGACAATATGCCACGTTATATAGATTCGCCATGCTCATTCTCGCAGCATCATCATCCCTATCAGGGTAATTGATCAGACCTTCAATTTCTATACATGGTCCATATCATCCCTCGCGCCATATAGATATGCCACCATGATCTAAGCAGATGTCATGAATATGATTTGTTACACTTACTGGATCAGTATCAATTAATTTTGTTCTCTTTACAGGAGTCACGGAGTCTATTAAATCAATCCAGTGCCAAAGTATCTGCTGTTATCTGTAATCAGTTATGTTTACTGAATAAATGTCAGGAGATGCAAGGACACGTAGAAGTATGCACTTATGGTGGTTTGATGCACCTGTCTTATTATGCATTCAAGTACTTCATAGGTAGCTATATATATTTTTGAATTATATATACATATCATTTCTTGGATAAACGTTATAATCAAAGTTAATTATTATTTTTTATTTCCAGACTACGTGTGGTGACGGCGATACAGTCTGCTCCTGGAAACGATTTGAATAATTGATTTTACATTGCGCCATCGTGAAGCGACCTTATTTCCATCACCGTGTACAGTCCACCCACGAGACTAATCCAATGGATTACTCAGAGTTTATTTTTATTTCACTATTATTCACTGTCGCTCTTCGGTACTGTTCTGCGCTTAAGCGCGCGTTACCTTCGTCGGACCGTTCGAGGGATAATCGGTCTGGGTCCAGCTAGTATCTGGTGGAAGGACGCGATCCTGGAGCTGGCCTAGGAACGAGCTGCGCACACGTACCCCGTCCCTGAGAGACACGCACGGCCGTCCCCCACGTGTCCCTATGGCATTTAGCGCGGGTATTCAATTTCCTACAATAAAGCGCTTTGTGCGGTATCCTCTTACACGGGGCAGGGCGTGCGCGTGCCAAAATGAAAAAACCGCAAAACGCCCTGAGCCCATTGTACAGCTTACGCCATTCCTCTATTATTTCCTCGTTCGGCACTCAGTCTTTTCTTTCTATCCTAATATTTATTTTTCACCTTAACAATAATACTCCAGATTAATTATTTATGCCTTATCGAAGATCGACTGTCTAGTAGATTGTTCATAAGCCATCTGTCACTGTTATCATATCTTAACTGTTTCCAGGTTCATTCGCAAGGGTTTTTGTAACACGAGACGGTAGATGAAGGATAAAACATCATGGAAACACGGTACCCACAGGAGACAGACTCGAAGAATCCTAACCCAGAAAGCAGCCGCAAGGATACTTCAGCACAGCGGATGTGGACTCGTGTGGCAAAGGATGCGCGCGCACCTTTTCCATCTGCTCGACCGGATTCGTATCTGTAGGTCTTGACGTCTCTTGGTAAACCGCGAGTCATAATTTTATCCAGTGAGCCGTCGTGAAGCATCCCCGGGCACAGCTATGGGCATCCTGATAGCCGAGCTTTGCCCATAACATTTTAAACCCTAGGTTAAAAGTCTCTCTTCTTCGCGAGGTCTGTTTTATGATCAGCCATTTTTTATCTTTATACTTTTATTTTCCCTCTTCTCTCTTTCTTTTACCTCGTGCCTCGCGAACGCCTCGTGCCGTTCACGGCGACACCAAAGGCAGGTGTTGGGCCCCGTGTGGAGGCCTATTTGTGTTGTGCGCTTGACGTGCGCTTCTCTTTCCCACTACGACGACGAACCTACGTTCCTTCTGTGTTGTGCATTTGAAACACGTCGCGAGAGTCCCGCCATGCGGGCTCATTACTGGCACGAGTGAGGCTCGCGCGCACACTGCTCCCTCGGCAGCTACTGATACCGTGGGCTCGGATTCTCTAGGCGTCTCTTATCTGTGCCTTTATATTCTTTAATATATCTACATAAACCTATATTGAATGCACACTTTAGAGTTACAGTATACGCGGCCACTGGGTGCTCGGAAGCAGGCCAAAAATTGCATTATGGGAATATTAGAAGAAAGGATTATTGGTACTTTTGGACATCTCGAACGGCTCGGGAGTTACGGTCACTCGAAATTGTGAGAAGTAAAGCGAGAAGGTATTTTATTAAGGATTTTACTTTTCGGCTATGTCCCTCTTTCTCTTACGCACGTAAATACGCATAAGCCCGTCTCTCTCGCACTTGAAATTCCTTTTTCCTCTGGTCCATGGATCTCGTTTTAGTGATGACTGCGATATCGGGTTTCCGTGGACGGCCTTACGATTTGTCATATACTCAATTCCTCGAGGCATTAAAATTATTGCTCTGCGTCCGATCGTCGACTTAATGTATTACAAAAAGAGTCATTACTCCCGCAGCTTCCGTGAGTCGCGATGAAATTTCAGTGACTAGCAGTGATTAATCTCTGGCGTACGCAGGACCGGCACGTCCCACGTGCCTCGCGCCTCGCATTTAGGTAGGTGGACCACGCGTTCACCATCTGACACTCGTTTACAAACTATTCAAACTCCAGTGACGAATATCCTCTAGACACGTGGTAACCTAATCTCAGCTAATCAGTAGCCATAACTACTTTCCTTTTAGCCCGTAAATACAATTTTACGTGATTTTTCCGAAGTCGCGACCGTCCCGACGACAATAACGATTCCCTGTTTCACGTTTCAGGAATGCTGACCAACTCGCAAGCCGAATTAGCATTCTTCGCGTCAGGTGGCTAACGACGTTCTTCTGAATTATTGAAAAATCGGGCCTTTCCTGAAAGAAGAAGAATTGTCATCCCCAACCCATTCGGAAGGAGCTTGACTTTCCGTCCGTCCGTCCGTCCGTCCGTCCGTCCGCACTGCCTGCAGGAAGCTTCGGCGTACGAGGAATCGCGTCCTTGACTCGCATACGGAATGTCCTTTTCTAATCGTTTACATCGTCACGATCGTCACGATCGTCACGATCGAAACGATCCAGGAATTCCCGGCAAGATCGAGGTGCATGCTGGGATCTGGGGAAATTGTACGCGTAAGGCACACGTGGACGTGCCGGGACGTCGTTGCGCATTAGAAGTGGGTTAGGACTTCCAAGGTCAACGTGTGGATTCTCCTCAGCCCGATTCCTTTTACTTTCCTCCTTTTCCTTCTTTTTCTCCTGCGCTCCAGACGCGAGTCTCTTCCTCCTCTCTCGGATGCACCCGTCGTTCAGCTTCTTATCGCACACACCTATAGGATGTATGTATATAGAGAGCGCGTATTCCCCGTGCGTGGATACTCGCCTTGATGCCTCGTAGTGACCGTGCATAGCCGGTTAGAGAGGACGGTCGCGTGCCAAGGATCCCCCACTCCGTCTTACAGAAAATCTTCTCTTTTACATGGAGGCTCTATCATCTCATTATCCTCTTGCCGATTTTTCTACAATGGACGCTTCGGGTATCTTGTCGCTCGACGTCTATACTTATGTTTATATGTATGTATGAATGCGTCTATGAAAAAAAAACAAAAGGGGGGCAGAGTGACGGAAACCTCTCGCCCGTGCCCTTCATGGAGCTCCATCACGCATGCGCTCCTTCGACTCGGTGCAATCAATCTTTTTGAGTGACCTTCGTATTTAGTCGCAACATAGTCGAGATGCTCCTTTTTTTGTGCAACGACACGCTCGATCGTTCGGCGACGCCTTCTCCAGTTGCATTTCCGATCGATCGTTGCCGGCTCCCCTTTGAACGCGGTTGCTTTGAATATTTTTGCTTATCGTGAGGTAACGATATGCACTTTTTTAAAAATAGACTTTCACGCATGCAGCCATTGAGCTTTAGGGTTTTATCATTTGTCTATGATATATATATTTTATTCATGTGCCTACGTTAGGAGCTCTTGTCCTCTCAGGGTGGGTGCAGTGGAAAGTTCCTGGTATGTCGTAGTAGGTACTACTATCTGATCGGTAACTACAGGGGGTACGGGAACGTCTTTAAAAGGGGTGGCCGGGTCAAATCGCAACCCCTTAGAAAATAAATAATATATATCGTTGGTGTCATCTTTCGACGTGTGCATATCCAGGAGCGATTCTTCGACGCGTTCGTCGCTCCCATCTGCCTCTTTCACCCTTTCGATTCTAACCTGGGGGGTTGAATTTATTTTGCCAGTTTTTTTTTATAATTTCCTAAAATTAGTTTTAATTTTTTGTTTGTCTTCTGTTTCTTCAATGTAGAATAGGAGTGTTGTTGCATGTTGGTAAGTAAGGATAATCCTTTTATTTGTACTGGTTGGTGCACCTTGTATTCTGTCAATGTCCGCATCCAAGAACCTGTTAACCAGCTTGGCACCGCTCCTTCAAGTTTCAAAAAAGAATATCAAAAGAAATGTCCAAAGCACATGGTCGTTCGATCAGAATGATATTTATTGATAATCAGAAAAACTATTGTTACCGTGAAGTGAGTGACGTTTGCAAGACTCCAATTGAAAATCAATGGAGCTGTACTTTTATGGCAAGGATGTTATTTTCAATTTTGAAAAAGCAGCTGCAACCACAAGCAGGTGTCACTATAAACCTATTACCTGTTTGATAAAACATTAAAAAATTGCTAATAGAAAAAAATCCTTGTATATCGATAGTCGAGCAACGACTAAAAGGCTATTACCGTCTTTCAAAATAATTTATTATCAACGAATTTTTTTTTTCTTAGTACAGGCAAAAGCATATTGTTATTTTTTTCAATTTTTCTATAACTCAAAATTCCACTGGTCATTCATTCATTGATATCCACTACCCACTACCCACTACCTATGTAATACCATAGAGTTTTCCAGTGTCGACCACCAAAGAATTTCATGAGGGGGAACCATTTGGTGAATGTGGGGGGGGTCCAACAGTAGGCACCCCTTAGAGGAAGAGGGTAGACGTTGAGATTCTAATAAATCATATGCTGCATCCCTTGGCACACGAGGGAGCGTAGGAAGAAGAAGAAGAAGAAGAAGAAGAAGGATGCCCGAAAACACTTTGTTGTGACTCGAGACGCGATAATTTGTCCGCCCATTCCGGCAGTTCGCAAGATTTAAATCCTCAAGAATTCTAAAGGCGGACGGAGATGCCATTTTCCACGGTAGCAGGTTCATCGCCGATAATAGTTTCTAAATTCTCCTCTGACTTTGGCCAAATTTAAATATTTCTATTGCAACGCCATCTGCCCCCCTCTACTAGTTGAACTGCATGTGACTCGTTAACGTACAGCGTCTCGCGTAAAAATCATGATACAGTATTGCGTACCGGTGATCGGTGAATCATGGTTATTTATCGGAAACCTTTGATCGATTCTAAGTAATCATACAGATCTTGGCATAATTGGATAACGTACACTTAGAGCAATTACCTGGCCAGGTGAATTCAGTGTGAATAAAAGAAAAATTTGAAGCAGACAGCAACGTGCGCAAGTATACGGTGCACAAGTCTGCTGCTGCCTACTGTCCCTACTGTCCTATGTACTTGGGTTATGTACGGGTTGCAACGTCTAGGAAAAATGTTGCAGCTGCAAACAAGTTACCTATAGAGCGATAACATCGTTGTGTATGACCGTTGAATTCATCTCAAAGCTGCGCTCAAAACTTAATTATCCCGATTAATTCGTATTCGCTTGATTCCCTGATGGAATTTATGGTTTTGCTCGTCGATCGCTTCTTGTTTAATCAGCCGCCTTGGGTAAGTGCACTGAAAATGCCGTTTCCCCTGATCATTTCTTTTACCGTGTTATTCGCATTCTTGACTGCGAAGATCACCGAGGCTCGGGACAAGCTCCAACTCAAAAATACATTACTGGGTACAAGACTTAAAGTTCGGAAAGTCCATTTTTATTAAATGTGCGCTCGCACGCATACAGCAGACCCACACGCAGCTCTGTGGGCTGACTGACATTCGGTGTGACGCTGGCTGACTTTACGAAACGAAGGAAGCACGAGGAACGAGTCAAGGAATGAGAGGAAAAGAAAATAGTAATGCAAGATCGAAGAGATATTTTCTTCTTAGCATTCCTTTCACCGTTTCACCCCACACGTATCTCCGCTGTCAGTCAATGCGACTCCCGGTATTCACGCACCCTTGGAAAAAGAATGTACACTCTGAGATGTCCTCTAGGTGCCAGAACGGAGACCCTGTGAAGACTTTATTATTATATCCTCGATATCCTGGAATAAAAAAAGGAAAGGACGAGAAGCACTTGTCTTATCTGATCGGCGCTTGGCCAGATTAATGTGGGATCGAGCCTATTTGAAAAAGGTAAAGGACCTTTTATAGGAACGGTGATGGATCACTAATATGGGCATAGTGAGCCACATATGCAACCTACGGGACGGTATTGTATCAGCTTGAAAACATACTCGATTTGATATTCAATCGGCAGGTTTCCAAGGTACGTATGAGCCAAAGAAGAAATCTCGAGCCACCCGCGATTCCCAGGCGATTAACATCTCTGTACTAAAGATATTTCTTTGACAGTCGGCATTGTCCAGGAGAGGCGACCGTCCCGGAGTCAACGGCACCCTAAGAAAAGTACCCACCAGCCATAGTGTCACCCTTGAACCCACCAAGGCATAGTAACAAGTATGCGTAACCGCGTTAGGCTGCCAAAGAACCAGGCTGAATGAAGACCTCATCCTCGAGGCCAGGTAGCCCTTTTCTGGTAGGTGGGCCCCTGATCGTCCTGACCGCACCGCGAAACCGGCTACAAAATGTTTTATTTACGAGCTCCGCTTCGGTGCACGGAGTAAGTTGTCTTCTGTCGACTTCATCCTGGATAGCCTTATCCCGCTCTCTCTCTCTCTCTCTCTCTCTCTCTTGCTCTCTTTCAGGTAGTGGGGCCAACCAGGCATCCCCTCGAGGAACAGTCAGGAACGTGACAAAGTGACGGGGCCTGTTCTGCACGATGCGGAATCTGGGCCTGACGCTTGCTTTTCTGCGACAAGTGCCATTGTGTTATCTTCTGTGCTGACTGGGGCGGCATCTCCAAAAGCATCATCCTCCATTTCTTACATCTCGCTTCGTAAGTCTCTTGGGACCGAAACCGATAGCCCATATACCATTTCCAGTTACCTAGACTCTGAATTTGCACATGCGGATCACTCGTAGGTTCGCACAGGTAGTAAAGTATATAGGCACGGTTAGCATCAGTACTATAGATAAAATGATCGAGAATGTAATTATTATAAGATTGCTTTTTCCTTGGTGCTTTAGTCTCGAGGCCGACAGGTCCTGCTTCTCCTGGTCCCCACTTCTGCTGTCCCTGCGAAAAGGATTAACAAAACGGCAGACAGTGCGCGGACAGGGAATATCGGAAACCACATGGTATAACCGCCCATCTGCTGTTATCAGTTCCCGCGGTACCTTCTTGTATCATTAGCCAAGATACATTGTACCAAGGAATCCTGCACGACGCTCGTGAAGCTAAGTTCATAAGTAATAAGAAATATGAATATAGTTAATGGGAGGGATTTAAATAGGGAAAGGCTGCTTTGATCTGGTTGCTTTACAACCTTTACAATCAGCCTCGAGGCTCAACTATTTATTTTAACGTAACCTACAATTTCGTTGAGGTCTTCGTGGCCGTAAAATTGGTAACTCTTTTCCACCTCTTCTCCCTCCTCTTTGTCCGCAGGTAGAAGGAGGCCGATTATCCACACGCGTATCGTCGCTAGAGCTTTGCGGAAAACAGGGGCCTCTCACAATCAGTGCCAAAGATGGAAAGTGACCTGAGACCGTGGAGAAAACTTTAACGATAAACCCTGCCTGTTTTCACTCAAATCAAGTTCAGATACGATGTACGTACGTATCCTGTGTATCTGTATACCTGTATTCAATATATTGCACATCGCCTGAAATAAGGTTGATTTCACTTTAGTGAAATTTCATGGAAGGATCATTGTCTGCCGATGATCTTCGTCTCTTCTTTTTCTTCTGCATTTAGTGCTATTATTACTTATTTATTTACTTACTCAAACCTTGTCCTTTGCAGAGACCGCCAATCGTATTCCACGAAGTAACTATAAACGAAGTGACTATATCCACGGCCTTCATCGAATGGGTTTGAATTATCAATAAATTGGTATGTTGAGTCGTTTGTACGCAAATCCCGGTCTTTTAGTGGCCACGTCGAAGAGCACCCAAACGGGTTGACTTTATTGTTAAATTAACGACGACAGGCTCCTATAATTTTAGGTTACCTGCAATATTTGAAAAGCGCGCGCGCGCGTTTACTTCAGTATTAATCTCATAATTAGATGAGACAAGTATTCTTAAAGACGTCCAGAAACTCGTAAAGAGGCGAGTATAGTGATTTACGATTTCTTAGCGCAACCCACCTATGCGTGTGCGTCCGAGTAAGTAGCATCGACTGCATCGACTGCACCGACTGCACCGATTGCACCGATTGTGCACCGATTGCACTGTATGCGCGTATATAAGCGTATATGCGTTACGCGTCGAGCATTACAAATTTCCAAGCGAATCTTGAATTTACGAGGAAAGTGCTCAGACACCTGTTCGAAATTAACAGCCACTTACAAACAACGCAACCACGTCGTTCAGGTTTATAAATGAAATAATTCAGTGCTTTAGGGTAGCCGCCTATGTGGGAAATCAGAAGGTTTTAAACTAAAATCATAGCTAGTACCTACCGTCGTACATGGATATCCGTATATAAGTTAACGTTAAAGCATTCAAGAATTTTATGTGACAACGTCATATTGAGAGAATCACTTAATCACTTAATCACTTAATCACATAATCACATCCCCCCCTCTTATTTTAGCCTGTGCACGTTGCGTTGCTGTATGACGTAGGCGTGTGGGCTATGCATGAAAAATCCTAACTGGATTTTCCTAGGTATCCGAAGGGTTTCTAATGCTGTTTTTCTCAAGCTGTTCATTGTCCCCGCTAATGTCGTTATGCCGGCTACAATGTTGTGCGTTACGCACGCATTATGGGTTCACCATTCTATAACGTAACCACAATGCTTCCCATCGGTATTCACGGGAGGTTTTTCTGCTCCCTCCTGCAGAAGTGGGCGCGTGCTGGTCCAGGTGCCATATTCTTCTCTCTTGCTTGCTTGCTTGCTTCTGCTTCCTCGTGTGCTTGCTTGTCTGACTGTCTGGACTATCTCTGTACAACAGCGGGTCTGGGCATCGGTACTCAAATCGCAGGGTCCTCTCTCTTTCTCTCTCTCTCTCTCTCTCTGCCGGGAACATATGTTTTATGGACAATGGATTCGTAGCTGCTACTGCTAGATTCTAAAGGCAACAAATATAAAGGATTTTTCGAGTGGATTGCGCCTCTCTTGATTTACTTTTGGAAATTCCACGAGAAAGAGTTAGGTTCGAAATGACGTTTGGCATCGATATTAATGGACGTGTTTGAGGTTTTTAGGCAAGATATCCATGTATATGTATATATTTCTTGTTCTTTGGATTAATCGAGAGCCACTTGATTGGCTGGTTTAATGGTCTTTAGGTTTATCGCTCACAGTCTTTTTCTTATCATTTCAGTGGCAATGATCCCAGGGCCTAGTCCAGATGGCGCTTCATCCCTCATTGTTAATCCCAACTTAAGCCCAGATAAAACCCAGGAGAGTCAAGAGGACGGAGGGGGGGGGGATGGGATTCTTTTCTTCCTTTTCTCTTGGTATCCCAGATGCCGTCAGTCCCGAGCACGGACGTATCTTATGCGATATGTGGATAGTCCAAGAAATGATAGTGCCTCATGTTAGCTGATAAAAGAATATCAAGACAAAAAGTGGCGTGTGGTGTGGCTGGATCTCAATTGCTGCCACGTTGGTACGGCGAAGGTGAAGGAAAAGATAAAAGGTGGAAGGTGAAAGGTGGAAGGTGGAAGGTAACTGGAAATGTAGCCAATAACAAGAAAGGAGATTCAATCTTATAATGCAACTGCCTTGAGCGCGAGACTTTGCGAAAAATTGAAATAATTTAACGCGCGAAAAACTCTGCAGCTGCAGCTCACACGAGTCACGCGACAATACTGTCATTATTAGAGGCGCATAGGAATAAATAATTGTTCTGATGTAGAATTTATTAGCGAATGTCAAAGATGTGTTATTTGATGAGAATGCTGGATATTTCTTCGACGTGATTATATCTCATTGCTTTCCCTTTTAATTTTACTGCCAACTATCCATTAATACATATAGCTCGTGCGAGGTAAATATTACTCGAGTCACTGTTCATTTCAGTTTTAAATGGTCTGGATACACCTGCCTTCATTTATTATACTGATTTATACTGATTTATAAACTGGTAGTTGGGAATGATTTGAATGAGGGCAGGATCATTCACGCCGTATCTTAGAAGTCTTTAAACAGTGAATCTGCAATCATCTTATCTTATTCCTTCTTTCATTCTCGTTAGTCAACTTACAACCATTAATTTATTGCGCATAGTCTAGATCTTGTGACAGGTTAATATATTTTTTCGTGTTTTTAGGTTCCCAGCCACATCTCATCGAACCAGTTCCTCTGGTCTAACCGACCTGCACTTACCGATCTCCTGGTGCACCCAGGTTGACGAACCTTTAGGAATTGCCAGCGCGCCCCGGGCTAATTCACATTCATTCAAGTACATTCACGGTTCGTAAACCATCGCGCCTTTAAACCACGAAGGTGCTCCTCCTGTCTTACGTCACAGCTCTCTGTGCGTGCATGTGGCCCACTTACACTCTCAAAGTTCTTCTGGTTACCAGAAGCGTCGCGACGTCGATTCCTTAATGCCAGAGCGACGTTTTACCATTTAACGATGAATTTTCCCAAGGCACCCTAAGCGTCAGCGCTCGAGTACCTTCAAGGAACCCCAAACACCCTCCGAATTGGCCGCTGGATACAATAACCTTTGCTGCGTCCCTAAAAGCTGCGGTACTTTCGAGTACTCTTGAGATTGGTAAGCCTGAAATGATTTTGGAGTGCCCAGTAGAGTCTCTAGGGTTAAAAGTAAGTAATAGGCCGATTTTGAAAAATCTATTTTTTTCTTTCTTCCTAGAAGTAAGAAGTCAGTTGCTGATTTGACTTTTAGTTCGTCCAACTAAATCCAACATGGCGGAGTGTTTCTGCAGCTTTTACGTGAGTATTGAATTTCTTGCATGGTTTTGAATATTAAAATTTCTTGATCGCCTATATTAATCGATTGCGGGATCAATAACGTATCTGATCATATGATCTGTTATCTGAAATCATTGATTCGTCATAGCTATTGATCTCGCAAAGGTAGCATGCATGTAAAATGGCGAATAACCCTCTTGGCACGTAGGGGGTTCTCGTTAGTACTTGGCAGTACTTTTTCCCATAATCCTTAGGTTTCGCTTGTCCGTACCTTATGTTGTGTACTTACCCCATAGGCCACCCCATAAAACTTTTTCTTCATCCCTCCTACTGTTTGGACAAATTCGATTTTATCGTTCTCCAACTCCTAGGGACTTTACTCGCATAAAATACACTAGACTTTAGATCCCCATCTCGAGGAGTGATCTATTGATCCTCGACCTGGCTGCTGGTCGTTACACTTTTATATTTCAAAAGAGTCGAGGACTTGGAGAATCCATTGTGAATTTGTGGTATTTACCAGGATTTTTCAGCCCACATAGTCGTATCATTTTTCTGGGGGCTTTTCGGGTAACCGGAAATTAGCCGTATTCGACAGGTACTCCCGTTTACACTAAAATCCCACGTATCTTTTTTCTTTTTCTTTTTCTTCTTTCAATATAATCAGCCATGCGTAAAATATTCAAAAACCTACGCACGTCATCACATATGCCAAATGTCCACCCGGACTTTTCAAAAAAAATATATTTATATATAAATTCCATCATTCGATTTACTTCTCGTCTTTCGCTTGACAATCGATTCGCCGGATGTGTTGCAGACGAGTAAGAAATACTTATGGCCCAGAAAAGCTATTTTTCTTTTGATACGTTTCTCTGGCCTCTGATTTCGTATCCATCTAACCGATATTTTGAGGACGCGTCGCGACGCTACGCGTACCAACCATATATACGGGCCTATTTGAAGCTCTTCGAGTATTCTTAGGGGTGTTTTTTAAATATACTTGTTGCACAATGTAATACTATCCCTTTTGTATGACGACCCTTGAACTGTCTTTAATGCGAAACTGAGCACGAGTAACCGTACCTATAGTGCACGTAGCGTGTATTATTTTTCCATGAACAATCCTTTTGTCGTGGACCTTCGCTGAAGACTGGCCCAGAAAGAAGTCCCACTTACCAGGAACTGTCCTAAGCACGGAAGATTTTTAATGAATAAATTTTGTTGTTCAAAAACCGTAAAAACATGGAAATTTACGTAAAAATGAAGAAATTCAAGGACTATCAATTTCCCTGATTTTTCCTTCACCCTCAAATATTTTGGCACGCGTCCCTCGAAAACTTTAACCTCGTTAGCGTCCATTGTCCAGTTTCCAAGAGGCGTCGAGCCACGATACTCAAAATTTATGCCGCGTACGCAGATGCAAATACCTTTATGTCGCATGAAACTCCCTGGCTATTTTTCTATGGGTACAATTAAACTAAAAGAGGGACCTTCCTTGCTGTCACGAAGTAAAGCCCTGTTAATAATTTCACATTGTTGCGCGTTTCCACGAGAGGCAGACTGTCGCTTTATCGATATAATTATTATAATTGTTTATTTATATTTTTCTTATCTTCTAATTGTTCTCATCACTCCGGTGCTCGTACGCAGACACGTACGCGACTCGGAACAAATTTCGTTAGGTTAGGATTGACGCTTTACGAGTAATGCTGCGTTCACAATGGCTCTGAAGTGTCTTTAGTGCACAGTAGCGGCTCAATAGAAATGCTCACAAATGCACAGCGGGACTTCGGACTCTCTTTCTCTCTCTCTCTCTCTCTTTCTCTCTTTCTCTCTTGAGATTCGCTACTCGATACGAATGTTAGACACGTCGAACAGCTAATGTCCCACTCGACGTTTGGAACCCCTAATATTTTTGGTCAATAGCTTTCAGTCCGGCTAGAATTTAATATGTTTATTGCTGTGAGAATGTCGCGCCAGGTTTGACGGTAGATTTTTATCTGGATTTTCCTTTCAGGAGTCTCTCGGTTAACGAGAGAACTTGGAAAGTTAGTTTTAATCGAGCATACTATGTATACATGAATGCAATAGATAATACGTTACTATTTAATTTTTTTTTTTTCCTTCACGACCGTCACGTTGAATTACAGTTGGAGAATATTCCGAATTTTCTTTGATTCGCCTATTAAATTATTTTTCTTTTTATTAAATCTCTTTCGTTCGTTGGGATATAAATAATTCTTTTTTCTCTTGTATATCTTTACGCTCGTAAACCAAAAGGTATTTTGTACACACTATTTCGTAAAGGTATTTTTTTTTTATTCAAATGGCCAAAGATCCTTCCGTTTAGTCGGAATCTTTTTCAATAAGGATTTATTAAGGGGCAGAAGTTGATGGGATCATAAAATAGTTTTACAACCTGAGAATTCGAGCATGGTCGCTCAACGTGTCTAGTGTACCGTACAAATTTTTGTCATTCTGATTTTTAATAGCTTTTAAAAGGTATCGACTTATATTTATGAAAAAGAATTCTTTTTAACTTGATATTACGATGGTAAAATTCTGGCTGTAAATTATTGCAGACGGTTATTACGCATTCTGATGGAGGTTGGAAGGTCAATCGAGTGACAGAGTGAAAATAGACTGAATTTCATTTGAATCGACCAGTCGGATACGATTTTTCTTTTGGAAACATCCCCAAGTTCTTCTATAGGTAATTCGTTCAAAAAATACTTTCATTTCATTCAGTAAGAAGCAACAGTAATAAGGAAACGAATAGGGAGAGATCCGGTTCGCTATAAACGTTGGACCTCATTTTTGGACCCAATAAATGAGGTTAATTACGCCACTAGAAGCGTTTAATATAAATTACTAACTTTATACTGAACAGTAATGTCAGTTTAATCAGAAGATGAATATTTAATGCTAATACCATATTTAATGTCTTCTTAGAGATTGGTATAGTGTAGCCATCTATGGGGATTTCGGAGAACTACGCCGAAGGGTAACCCAGAACTGGTAAAATCATATGAATTGCAAATAGTCAATAAATTTCCATGTCGGTAATGTTATCGTTTGATTCTTTATGAGTGTACCTACTGTAACAATTAAAAGGAAAATTATTAATTGTTGTAAATAAAACTCTACAACAGTAGTATCTCCTCTACTCGTCTGCTTATTTGCTCGTGTGCTCGTCTACTATTCTACTTCACCAAATGGCGCTGATCAGTCTCTACGACAGTTTCGAAAACTTCCATTACAGAGCGTGGAACGACAATTCCAGAAGTGAACTTTGCTGCGTAGCATTTTTCTTAGTTCCACCTTCGATAGTTTCAAAAAATTCCACTATTCAATCGACGAAGATGTGAGTGGAGATGAGTAGGGAGATGCACAAAGCTACGGTTTTAGGCGTTACCCAAATGATGGCGCTAAATCGTAGCGGCGAGTCTGGAAGTACGATTTTGTGATCATCCCCACCGTCGATAACGCGTATTCCGTCCTAGCCGAGCTGAACGTGTAGCTTGGCGGGCAGAGGTTCTCCGCTACTCACCACTGGTTCCCAAAGCAACCCTTAGAACGAGACCGGG
>JASANN010000114.1:12261-23131 GCA_031762395.1 Calameuta pygmaea | reverse complement strand
GCCCAACAGGTCGATCAGGTTCGAGTCGCGGAACTTTTCGATTTTCCAGCACGTTGGGAGCGGCCGTGATTCTTTGTCGACTACGCCGGTGGACGGTATACGTCACACTATGTAAATATCATGTATAAGCAACATGCATTTTAACACTATTTTTACCGCGGCCGTTCAAATGACCGTTTTTAACATTGATAGGAATAGGTATGCGTGAAGTGCCGGTAGGAATAGTGTTAATTACGAGATTCGCGATAATGATATAATACCTGTGCGACTATTGGATGACCGCCCAGATCCTTTTTTTGGCTATCCAGCATTATACGAAACTTTTATTTTCATCGGAGATGTTGATGATCCATTTTGGTCTCGTTCTTCGTTCGTCGTACTGTTCGTAAAAGGTTTGCTAATATTTTGCGGTTCTCCTTTCTTCGAGCTACAGAGAGAGATGAATAACGAAAAGAAAAAAGTGATAAAGAAGCTGAATGGAACTGGATAGCATCAAGTAAAAATATAAACAAATTCACCTGCCTCTCAAATACAATTTTTATACAAATAGCAACAAAAAATACCAGAAAAGTTGTAAGCGTTCCTCAATCGACCTAAGAAATATTTATAATAATTAGTCACTTATGTCAGCTCACGAAAAAATATCTGCTATTACGTTCATTATAATCTTTCATTTTTATTAGAAAATTAGCTATTGTATATTATTTTTTTATTTGCTCTTTCAGACTGAAGCATTGTTCATTTATAGGCATATCTATAATTATACTGTAATATCAACTTTCATCCTCTTCGGTTAAACTTTTTTCCAATCGTAATGCTTCCCGGCAGCTCTCTTTGGCAGCTTCTTCGATCGTTTTTCCAACGACTCTTTCGTATCTTCTCGTGAGCGTAGCGTAGATGACTGGAATATTCAATTCCGACAGAATGGTATTCAAATATGTTCTCCCTATTCCACAATCCACAATAACTCAGAAAAAAATATGAAAAATTCGTGAACTAAAAATATGCGTGGATTTGTTGACACATAGATTTTAGGTTATGTACTTACCAACGGCGTTTTTTACGTTGATTGCGTATTGTCTACTGCCCGAATCGATACAAACATTCCAATTCGAAGTGTGTACGGTATGAAGGACTAAATAAAGGTAGCACTTGATCGTAAAAGCACTTGGGAGGCCAATTTGGATCTCGTGTTCGACGTATCGAAATGACAGCGGCACGCCGCAGTCTCGGCACCACGTTTTTTTCCGCCAATTTCGCCACTTCAATTATTTGACGCCCTTCGGGTACAGAATCAGCGAGATCTTCTTTCTGCACTTTTCTTCGCTGACAAGCTATGCCCAAGTTTTCTTTTCATCGTAGTTTTCTTTTCGTAGAAAACTTACCGTTTTTATCACGAACACGAGTAGCTGGTGTTGCCATGTTTTCGTCCATGACACCTCTGAACAATCGAAGTCAACATCTGCTCTGCGATTGTACCAATATTAAAATACTGCAATGTTGCCACATTTCGGTCGTAATTTCGATGTAATTAAAATTATAATTACTTATGCAATTAACGATCTGAACTTCCACAAATCTATTTTTTCCTTATTATAATGATGGCCGAGGTACTCAAAACTAATTAATACTCTATTTTTCTAATTTTGTATCATCAGTCTTTCGACAAATATGAAGTTGGTACCTGCGAGTAAGACACTTCTTATTTAATTAATGGCTCATATCTGAGATTAATTACACGATATTATCGTACATTTCTGGAATCCAGAAGTTAGGCAGAACAAGGTGATACCAAATATACATTTTTTCATACCTCTATGAATTTTTTTCCGAGACTGTCTTTTGACTCAACTGGAATGCAATAGCTATCTTAAAGTCCATGCAGCCATGCACCCCTCGGCATGGAATGTTAACACCTTGGGTTTAGACGTTGGTATTACTCTTAGTCTGACCCTTCACCCCGAGTTAATACGACAAGGTAGAACCTGCCAGAGGTCGAAGCCCGTGCCGGCATAGCCTCAGGGATCATCAGGGCACGCAAGCCCTCGCCACTACCGCCGCCATCTCGCGGGAAACCCTGCGGTCCCCCCTTATGACCCTTACAATCAGTCGTCTCTGTAGGCTTTGCACCTTGGTACGTCCACGGCGACTGGATCTCTCAAGGTTGGGGAGCAGCTGCACCAGAGCAGCAGCCAGAGCACCACTCGCGGCCCCAGTCCCTCAAAGTGAGCCCCGAAGCTCCAGTGGCTGCCTAGGGTGAGACCGAGGTATCTCATGGATTCCTCGATCTCACCTGAGCCTCTCCTATCCTGATATGGGCCTCTGGGGGCAGTGGATCGCACTGGGAGCGATCAAACACCCACATCGCCTCCGTATTGTGCGGCGCTAAGCGCAGTCTCAAGCCCCGACCGCGGCGACGGCACAGGCCACCCCCATCTCCGCCAGCCGAACAGCCCTCCTCTACGTAGCCTCGCCGGCGAGGGCCAATGCGTCATCAGCATAGCACACCAGGTCTACGCCGGCGGGCAGGCCCACTCTTAATACCGCATCGTGCGCGAAGCCCCACAGGGTCGGCCCAAGCACCGACCCCTGCGGGATCCCGCATACAACGCCTCTAACGTGGGTGGCTCCCTCCCTGTTCCGTTATTCCACCGACCTCTCCCGCAGGTAGGCCCTGATCAACCTCCGCAGGTAAAAGGGCACCCGGTGGTAAACAAGCGCCCCCCCTGATGGCCCCCCCAGGGTAGGATGTTAATGGCATTCACGATGTCCACGTCCACTGTCACCGCCACCCCGCCCCAGGAGGGCCCCCCCCCCCGTAAGGTCCTGGATCCGCTGGATCGTGTCCTGCGTATACCAGACGCCACGAAATCCATACTGGCTCGCGGAGAGATCGGGCTCCACCCATGTCAGGTGCTCGACCAGGCGAGCTGCGACCACCCTCTCCAATAGTTTGCCGATAGATCAAAATTTAAGAAAGAAGAATTACCCAATAAAATTAAAAGACGAAATGAATACTTTCATAAAAAATTAGTCAAAAAGGGAGTGACGATCAAGAGGATGAATCCAAAAATAAGGCAATTACTAAAGAAGCAGGAAATGCAGGGAAACCCGTGACAGAACAGGAGGTAGACCTACGCTAGTGTTAGATTCCAGCGACCTTGGTTAAAAAGTTTTTCAGAAATGCAAAAAGTTTTAATAAGTTTTAATTTGGTTCTAATACATAAAATGGTACAAAAATAAATCACATCAGTTCAAAGATTTGATATAAACGGTTTTGTTGTTTGAAATTATTGTAGAAAAAGTCTATTCAACAATAATTTAGGGGAAGTATGCACCCGGGAGATGGTACATATTATATATAAAATCTAAATGGATAACAATAAAAATTTTTCATGTTAAATAGCTTAATCATAATAATGAATCTCGGCGATGAAAATACGATTACAATTATTTGGAAATATCGACATGAACCAATTTGAGACTTGATTAGATAAGTTAATCAATTATGATTAGAAACTGGACTTTAGTATAAAAGCACTGGAAGAGTTGTTTGTTTCATAAAGTTCGCTCTCGTTCACACATGATGGTTGGATTCAAAGTTTTAGTGTTGTTCCTAAGTTTGAACCTTTTTTGTTTTAGCTCCGTACTATCTTTTATTTCAAATATCCACGAGGATGCCACTCTGACTGTAGTGAGTTATAATCTTTACTTTGACGCAGCATTTAACGAATGTTACAGTTTTGTATAATAACAATTAACTGTAACAATTTTCTAATGATTTCTTACGATTTCTAGATCGGATTGGTCGAAAAGTATGGATACATCGCAGAAAGGCATCATGTCATCACCGAGGATGGTTACATCCTCGAAATGCATCGCATAAGTGGAAGTAAAGTTAGCCCACCTGCTGATGGCAAACCAGTCGTCTTCCTGATGCATGGGCTCCTATCCAGTTCTGTTGATTTTGTCATCATGGGTCCAGGGAAGGGTTTGGGTAAATACTTGAAACATATTGAGTACATTTAATTTATTTGACTACACGGGTGTTCTTATTGTTACGTAGGATACATACTGGCAGATTCTGGATATGATGTATGGATGGGCAACGCCCGTGGTAACACCTATTCCAAAAATCACACAACAATTACGAGTTCATCTAAGAAATCTTTTTACGATTTTTCTTGGCATGAAATCGGCTATTACGATTTACCTACTATGATTGACCATGTCCTGGAGCAAACTAACAAAAAAAATCTTATTTACATTGGATTTAGTCAGGGTACTACTGTTTTCTGGGTGATGAATTCCTTAAGACCCGAATACAACGACAAAATCAAAGTGATGATCGCATTGGCTCCTGTAGCTTATACGAGAAACCTTAAGAGTCCATTCATTAGGCTCCTTGCATTCTCCTCTTACCCAATATCCGTAAGATATATTATTGAAAGGAAGTGATTAAAAAAATATGTGGATACTGATTTGTCATTTTTTTTAGATATTAATGAATCTTGTGGGTCTACATGAGTTTATGCCTTCCTCTACGCTGACAACCATGGCTGGGCATACTTTCTGCAATGACGACTCGTGGACCCAGTTTATGTGCTCAAATGTTCTTTTCCTAATTGCGGGATTCAATAAAGAGCAACTGAATACGGTAACGCAAGTCGCCACATCTAATAACGTTCGGACTAGTATGATAACATGAATATTTTACATACTTGACAGACGGCTATGCCTGTGCTTTTTGCACACACACCAGCAGGAGCCTCGTCACGCCAGATATTTCACTATACTCAAGGTATCAATTCTGGTAAATTTAGGGAGTATGATCATGGGTTCGTGAAGAATCTCATAATATACCATTCGATAACACCACCTAAATATAATTTGAGTCTAGTGACCACGCCAGTTCATCTGATGTACAGTAATAACGATTGGCTTGCTGCCGTTAAAGTAAGTGTTTCTTTTTCAACAAACAATTTCCTTATAATTGTGATATTTAAACTAGGAAAAACGTATAATATATTTTCAGGATGTCAAACGACTTTATAGTGAACTTGGAAATCCTGTTGAACTCATTAATATTGAAGATCCTAAATGGAATCATCTCGACTTTATGTATGGTATTAATGCGTTTCAGTGTGTATATAAACGAATATTGTCAATTTTATCCAAGAATTATAATGATTAAATTTACTTATTCATACGAAAATTACATCAATTCCACATAAGGCAATGATGCTTGATGAATTTTTTAAGTAATTATCGATTTGTTATCAAAATACTAAAAATACTTGTAATTAAGAATAATAAATCTCTAAAATATATTTCCTCCTCAATCTGCATATGTATGCACACTAATTAGTTCTACATTTTAAAACTATGAGCCAATATAAGATGAGATGATCATAATAATAAGATCAAAGTGAAAAGAATTTTTTGTGTCAACCATATGTATAGTCGGAAAAATCACAGTATCAAGACTAATATGAAATTCTGCGAAATGACTTAAAAAAAATTGACAGCTGCTCGCGCTATCGGGAATTCGTTATTTAATTTTTTTGTACTGATTACATACACAATTATCAATATTTCGAAACTCAATATACAGTCACAGATAAGTATCAAAGATAACTTCTGTCTCTAGACAATGCTCCATTACTAACCTTACAAAAACTAAAGAAAATTGCGAATTTTCTGTTGTAGCAGGTGTATATCTATTCGATTTTATGAAGATAAGCCAATCTAATTTTTTTATCATCATCGTGGAAATCGATAACATTATTGTTGGCTTCGATATTATACTAATTTTTATTATGCATAGTACGTACTGCACTATTTCTAAATTCACATCCACAGAAAAGGATCTTGTTTGTAAGATTATTTGTTGATTAAACGTTACCGATTTTCGTATTCTCTATTCTTAATTTTAACGTTCTTTTAAGAATTTTATTACGTTCGTAAGTGAAAGATAATTAAAAAGACCGCGGTATCTGATCGATTCCTCGATCTCCACCTGGGCCTCTCCTATCCCGAGATGGTTCACGGGGGGCGGTGAACCGCACTGGGAGCGATCAAACTCTCACATCGCCTCCGTCTTGTGAAGCGCCACGCGCAGCCCCAAGGCCCGAACCGTGGGAAAGACACAGGCCACCCCCATCTCTGCCAGTCGGACGGCCCTCCCCTACGTAGCCTCGCCGGTGAGGAGCAGCATGTCATGAGCATAGCACACCAGGTCCACGCCGGCAAGTAGGCCCATTCTCAACACCACATCGTACGCGAAGGCCCACAGGGTCGGCCACAGCACCGACCCCTGCGGACCCCCACACATAACGCTCCTAACGTGGGTGGCTCATTCTCTGTCCCGGTATTTCACCGAATTCTCCCGCAGATAGGCCGTGATCAACCTCCGCAGGTAAGAGGGCACCCAATGCTAAACGAGCGCCCCCCTGATGGCCCCCAAGGGTAAGGTGTTGATGACGTTGACAATGTCCACGTCCACTGCCACCGCCACCCCGTCTCGGGAGGCCAACTCCTACGTAAGATCCCCGACCCGCTGGATCGCGTCGAGCCTGGACCAGCCTTCGTGAAATCAATACTGGCTCGCGGAGAGATCGGGACCCACCGGTGTCAGCTTCCCGACAAGGCGGACTGCGACCACCTTCTCCAAAAGCTTGTCCGCCTCGTATAGCAAGCAGAGAGGCTGGTAGGAAGACGGAACCCCCACCGGCCTACCCTCCTTGTGAAGGAGGATCAGCCGATCCCCTTTTACTCCTGGGGGAATGCACCCGCCTGAGGCGGCACTCGAGCAGCATTTGGGCGCCAATCACCCGCACCTTCAGTGATGATCGGAGAAATATTCGCAAGAAGCTACTACAGAAGAAAAAGAAGAAATCTACCGATAATAAGCAACCGAATCCTAAAATAATGGAAACAAAACAATTGTCTAGAGAAATGGAAATCCTGATGAAGAAGAATTATCTAGGGAGGTGGAAATTCGTAGAAGACGTAGAATAGTGAACATTGCAAGTGTGACAATGGAAAATATGGAAGATGCAGAAGATTCCAAATTGGTTATCTAACCGAAAGTTGGAAAGATTATGTCTAAAAAACAGACGAAGAGACAGCGTAAGAAGAGAGAATTTCTGGAAGCTGTTTCGCATGATGAAATACTATTGAATGTTGCTGATAGACCAAAATTCAAGAACGAAGAATCACCCAATAAAATTAAAAGACGAAATGAATACTTTCATAAAAAATTAGTCGAAGAAGGAGTGACGGTCCAGAGGATGAATCCAAAAATAAGGGCAATTAGAAACAGGAAATGCAGGGAAACCCGTGATGGAACAGGAGTTAAACCTACGCCAGCGTCAAACTCCAGTGACTCTGATTAAAGAGATTTTCAGAAATATAAAAACTTTAATAAGTTCTAGGTGTTTCCAGAAATGCAGAAAGTTTTAACCCTTTGGCTACTACAAACGACTATAGTTGCTCTCCATCAGATGCCACTGAGGTACTACAGGCGATTATAGTCGCTCTTCATAAGATGCTGCGTATTGTACACTGCGCGGGATTAATGGTGTCCCAGAGAGAAGTTAGGGAAACAGTGGCAAAGCGAGAGGGGAGCGGCCAGCGGCCTAGAAACAGTCAGGCCGGAGTACCCTGGACAGTTTCATCACAGCGGTATTGCCGCAGAACGAAAAAGTCTATTCAACGATAATTTAGGGGAAGTCTGCAACCGGGAGATGGTACATATTATATATAAAATCTAAATGGATAACAATACAAATTTCTATGCTAATTACTTAAGGTAGAGATATTTCTCATGTTAAATAGTTTAATAGTTTTAGATGAAAGTACGACCAGATGATAAGATAAGTTAATCAATTATGATTAGAAACTGGACTTTAGTATAAAAGCACTGAAAGAGTTGTCTGTTTCATAAAGTTCGCTCTCGTTCACACATGATGGTTGGATTCAAAGTTTTAGTGTTATTCCTAAGTTTGAACCTTTTTTGTTTTAGCTCCGTACTATCTTTTATTTCAAATATCCACGAGGATGCCACTCTGACTGTAGTGAGTTATAATCTTTACTTTGACGCAGCATTTAACGAATGTTACAGTTTTGTATAATAACAATTAACTGTAACAATTTTCTAATGATTTCTTACGATTTCTAGATCGGATTGGTCGAAAAGTATGGATACATCGCAGAAAGGCATCATGTCATCACCGAGGATGGTTACATCCTCGAAATGCATCGCATAAGTGGAAGTAAAGTTAGCCCACCTGCTGATGGCAAACCAGTCGTCTTCCTGATGCATGGGCTCCTATCCAGTTCTGTTGATTTTGTCATCATGGGTCCAGGGAAGGGTTTGGGTAAATACTTGAAACATATTGAGTACATTTAATTTATTTGACTACACGGGTGTTCTTATTGTTACGTAGGATACATACTGGCAGATTCTGGATATGATGTATGGATGGGCAACGCCCGTGGTAACACCTATTCCAAAAATCACACAACAATTACGAGTTCATCTAAGAAATCTTTTTACGATTTTTCTTGGCATGAAATCGGCTATTACGATTTACCTACTATGATTGACCATGTCCTGGAGCAAACTAACAAAAAAAATCTTATTTACATTGGATTTAGTCAGGGTACTACTGTTTTCTGGGTGATGAATTCCTTAAGACCCGAATACAACGACAAAATCAAAGTGATGATCGCATTGGCTCCTGTAGCTTATACGAGAAACCTTAAGAGTCCATTCATTAGGCTCCTTGCATTCTCCTCTTACCCAATATCCGTAAGATATATTATTGAAAGGAAGTGATTAAAAAAATATGTGGATACTGATTTGTCATTTTTTTTAGATATTAATGAATCTTGTGGGTCTACATGAGTTTATGCCTTCCTCTACGCTGACAACCATGGCTGGGCATACTTTCTGCAATGACGACTCGTGGACCCAGTTTATGTGCTCAAATGTTCTTTTCCTAATTGCGGGATTCAATAAAGAGCAACTGAATACGGTAACGCAAGTCGCCACATCTAATAACGTTCGGACTAGTATGATAACATGAATATTTTACATACTTGACAGACGGCTATGCCTGTGCTTTTTGCACACACACCAGCAGGAGCCTCGTCACGCCAGATATTTCACTATACTCAAGGTATCAATTCTGGTAAATTTAGGGAGTATGATCATGGGTTCGTGAAGAATCTCATAATATACCATTCGATAACACCACCTAAATATAATTTGAGTCTAGTGACCACGCCAGTTCATCTGATGTACAGTAATAACGATTGGCTTGCTGCCGTTAAAGTAAGTGTTGCTTTTTCAACAAACAATTTCCTTATAATTATGATATTTAAACTAGGAAAAACGTATAATATATTTTCAGGATGTCAAACGACTTTATCGTGAACTTGGAAATCCTGTTGAACTCATTAAAGTCAAAGATCCTAAATGGAATCATCTCGACTTTATGTATGGTATTAATGCGTCTCAGTATGTATATCAACCAATATTGTCAATTTTATTGAAAAATTACAATGATTAAATTTACTTATTTACACAAAAATTACATCAATTTCACATACGACAATGATGATTTATGAACTTTTTAAGTAGTTATCGATTTTGTTATCAAAATACTAAAAATACTTGTAATTAAAAATAATAAATCTTTAAAATATATTTCCTCCTCAATCTGCATATGTATGCACACTAATCAGGTAATCAGTTCTACATTTTAAAACTATGAGCCAATATAAGATGAGATAATCATAATAATAAGATCAAAGTGAAAAGAATTTTCCATGTCAACCATAAGTATCGTTGAAAAAATCACGGTATCAAGGCTAATATGAAATTTTGCAAAATGACTTGAAAAAAATTGACGCCCGCTCGTGCTAGATTTCTATCGGAAATTCGTTATTGAATTTTTTGTACTGATCACATACACAATTATTAATATTTCAAAACTCAGTATTCAGTCACAGATAAGTATCAAAGATAATTTCTGTCGCTAGATAATGCTTCATTACTAACCTTACAAAAACGAAAAAATATTACGAATTTCCTGGTGTAGCAGGCGCATATCTACTCGATTTTATGAAGATAAGCCAATCTGATTTTTTATCATCATCGTGGAAATCGATAACGTTATAGTTGGCCTTGATTTTATACCAATTTTTATTTTATGCGTAGTACTTACTGCACTATTTCTAAGTTCACATCCACAGAAGAAGATCTTGTTCGTAAGATTATCTGTTGATTAAACGTTACCGATTTTCATATTCTCTATTATCAATTTTAACGTTCTTTTAAGAATTTTATTATGTTCGTGGGTGAAAGGTAATTAAGAATAACTCAGACGTAATCAACAACGAGTGTGTAGAGTGATTCAGAACTAATTTAACAGCTTACACAAGCGTATTCATGACGACGAAATAAAGAAAAGCTTACTTTTAAAAACTTCGTATGAACAGTATTGTACTGTTTTATATTGTACTTTATTTGCTTTTTAGAATGTAATGTATTCATTAGCTTATTCTTTCGTCAGAAATGCGCGGGTTCCACATTTGTTGTTAACGTGGCAATGTATTGCACTATTTGTGCTAATATGACAGAGTAAAGATATTTCATGTATAAGGTTCCGAAAAAGTTTTAGCCGAAACCAAAATGTAATCACTTATATTGATGCGCTAGGGTTTGATTAGAAGTAAACTGCATAAATTGGTTCCTAGTGCATATTCTCACATAGCATAATACTTTCTTTGTATATTCGTTTTAGTTCCATAACGTGAAAAATATATCTTGTATATTCCATGGATATGTTTTCTGCATACA
>JASANN010000111.1:162902-179164 GCA_031762395.1 Calameuta pygmaea | reverse complement strand
CGCCGCTACGATTTAGCGCCATGATTTTGGTATCGCCTAAAATCGTAGCGTTGTGCATCTCCCTACTCATCTCTGCTGATATACTGATATACTATACATTGATGGACAAAACGATATTCACCATTCGCTTTCTGGTTCTATTTCCTGTTACACATTCTGCCGCTACAGTGAGCAGGTCAGAACAGTTCAGGCACTGCCATATGTAGATGGTGCAGACCATGATATGGAAACCACCCATTGACAGCTCTATGTAAAAGGTTCCTTCCTTCCTTTCCTTATGGCTGACTCCTCAAATGAGGAGATGTGCCATCTGGATCAAATATATGTAAGAGGTTCATTTGTCAAGCGTTTTTGCGTAATTAGCAGATGGTCATTGAAGTTGTCAATTTCTATCAACAGTTAGATGTTTCTAGTACTAATGCATTTTAATCATATTCACGGTCGCGGTGAAATGGTTAATGCAGAACTAAAAAATCGAGTGATAATCAGTTAAATAAATGAATCTCTATAATTGAGATACATTCTCATATCTAACTTTAATATATATACTGTGTAATTCTGTCACAATGGCTAAACCATTCTCATAAAACATTAGTTGTTAATTCTTATCTTTAAGCAACAAATGACTATTGTTTTGTTATTTGCCTCATAGTATAATATCAATATATAATATGTGTGCTATGAATTTAACAACTGACGCCAAAGTTACTGAACTCTCAGGAATCAAACTGAAAAATATTGACAAAGATATATTAAAACATATGGAAAATGATTTGGAAATGTATGAAAAAGTTTCATTGACATTTCTACTTGCTGAAGATATGGCAGAGGCATATACAACTGCATGCAACATTTGTAACGATACAAATTCTGGCAAATATTATTTATGTGAATTTATCGAAACATTGTGTAACGAGTGGTCAAGTAAATTATTAGAAGCTTTATGCATCATTAAAACAAAACATATTATTGAAAGGCTCGGATATTCCTATGCTGAATTGGAAAGGCATTTTTTGCCAGATATAAAATATTATACTCAACATATAAATAAGTTGATAAAACTACTATTTATTCTGTGTGAATATCTTAATGAGAAACAAACAGAATTGTTACTCAGATATATGAAAGAAGATAGTATTCGTATGACAGATGAATTAAAAGGCATGCAATTGCTCGAGGTCCATATATTATATTGGGCTAAAAATGGATATATTTCCATATTCTCAGGTATTTTAAAGCTTTTTGTTTTTACATTTAAATGACAATGGCAATTTGCTTTTATAATACTTGATTAAATTAAAAAATTATTTTAAATTGCTTTACACGCTGGTAATGTTTTATTCATAAATGTTATCCATTATATCACTTTTAAACGTAACTATTCAAATGACTTTTGCAGATGGTACAGGTAATGTACAAAACTTGAAAAAACATTTGAAGAGCCTTCCAACGATGGATCTTTCACTGTATGAAGAAATAGATAAATTAAATATATCGGATACAGGTGGAGCATCATGTTATGATAATGCTTCATGTAAGGTATTTAATCTGTCTGAGAATAAGGTGAAAAAGAGTACTGATACAAACATTATTCAAAAAATTGAAACAACTGATGTTAACATAATTAAGAAAGGAATATGCGTGATCATCAATGAGATTAATTTTCCAAATACACAGGTACAGTTTTTATTGATCAATGTATTGCAACTTGATTACTTTAATGTAAGTTTTATACTTGTGATATAATATAATACAATTTGTTACTGCCATAATGCTTTCGTAGTATGAAACTCGTTTAAGTTCTATCCATGATGAGAAGAGATTAAAAGAAACCTTTACGCTTTTTGGTCTCCAAGTTCTTGTGTTTAACGATTTATCAGAAAAGACAATTATTGAAAGACTGCAAGACATTACGAATAATATAAGTGATGAGTCTTGTGTCATTGTGTGCATATTAAGCCATGGGGTGGAAGGTGAGCATATAAAATTTTTAATTCTATGCAGTCGAATATTGTCAAATCACTCTGACATTATGTACCTGCATTATTTTATTTTCTACACAACTAATTTATAATTGTTATATATGTTGAAATATGACTTGTTGCAGGAGCCATAGTTACAACGAATGGTAAAATATTAACATTGAAGGAATTAGAAGTGACGCTGTGCTGTGAAAAATTAAAAGATATTAAAAAAATTTTAATCGTTCAAGCATGCCAAGGAAAAACAATAGGTAAAATAAAAAAGAATTTTATTCTGTAGTTTATTAGCAAATATAATAATTATAATATGTGACATTTACAAATAAAAATACATGTATTTTATATGAAGGCCGTGTTAAGGATACTTTAACGACGGATGGTCCTGACAACGTAGTGGCTTATGGTGAATTTTTTCTATTCACCTCCACTATGCCCGGATTTGTTTCCGTAAGAGACAAACGCAAAGGTCAGTCATATTGAATTTTATCCTGATACGTGTTTAGATTTATTAAAAGATTTAATTTCTTTCTAAGCATACATTACGTGTATCTTGTATACTGGAAATTTAGTAGGCTTATACATAATGAATAGCACTTTTCTTATCTGGAAATTAGTTCTAAACTTTTTTTCAATTAACATATAACATAACTTTTTTTAAACAGGATCTTGGTTTATTCAGGTATTATGTGATACATTAATTAAGGGTGCAGAAAGCAATGAGACTTTCTGCAATTGCGCAATGAAAACCACAAATAAGTTGAGGGAAATGCGTGGTATCGTCAATGGCGTGGAAACAACGCAGATGTCACAGTATACATCACGTTTATATTCGGATTTTGCATTTTCTATATCTGATAGCAAACCAGTATTGTAAACAGGTACTGAAAACGTACTATTTTTAATCAAATTATAATCAAGCATGTTTCATTTTTACTAAAGTCCTTTTTATTAGGCTCGAAATAAAGATATATTTGTTAAATAATTAATTTTCTTATTGATTATCGCAAATATCTCGCCAAAGGGTTGTCTGAATGCAGTTACATCCCTTACAGCACAAAACATTCAAATAAGTTTTAGAAAATTGCTGAAACGTAACAAGCAGATTGATAGCCTCCATGGTTTCAGCAATGTTTCTAACATCTATTTAACCCCTGACGGGTATATCCTGACGGGCATCAAATACCCAACCCGAATTTTGGACGGTATAAGGTGCAGGTAAAAGTAGGTGCTAAAATAAATTTTCTAATGCCTGACGTGTGCTAAACTGTCAAAGTTTCATACAATTTTATACTAAATTTTTACATGCGCATAACACACGTCCTGTGTAAGTTTAATCCTATCTTCAAGTGTAAACAAGACTCATGATACAGTGTACGACAGTTGCACTTTCATTCTTGAGACTGTGCAGCTTAAGTAATTGTAAGCTGATTGAAATTTACGTTACAATTCGTTTTCAGTCATTCAATTTATTGTCATTCTTTCAACAATTTTCCAATTATCATAAAACAATATTGGATATCACCTGGATATGAGAATGGAAAGAACTGAGGATGTTTATGAATAAAAGTAAAATTCCAAACTCTTCAGTGCAGAAATCTTATCTGTTAATTCAATCGGAAATGAATATAAAATTTTCCAGCTCAAATTCGAATTAATTAATTTGTTCTTACCAACATGTTCATCGCCTTATAAGTGTGAAACGAATTTATTTAAATTTACTTTTAACGAACCGTCGAAGATAACCATAAAGCACGCGCATTGTTGCTAGTTAAAATAAAAAGCGACCGAACACTTAGTGCGCAAAAGTAAGTCTAATCGTCAGAAGTTAAACGTTTTATGCTGTATGGGACGTGTAGCTGATTCTCTCCCGTTGCCTGGAAGATCTTGACAATAAAGACGATATTATTATAATATTTATGTGCATATCTTCTGTGCTAGTCTAAAATTAGATTTACGGAAATTGATTATCGAAGTCACCGTAAATTGCTAATTAATTATATGTGTAATTTCTGTAACTTTAACTCTTAAATTTTACACTGGCTACAAATTCGCCATTTGCATCCGTGTGGAGTTTAAGGGTTAAACATGAAATTTGAAATCCGTCAAATTGACGGGTTCCGTTAATCTACCTAGTGTTAAATAAACCAAAGCACATGTCTATTTTTTCTACCATTGTCGTTTGTGATACTAGGTATATCTTCCTGAAAATATAAGATTATGAAGTGACATCATTTTTTTTTCTCTTCTTATTGGCCCCCGCAATAACTCGAATCGCAAAGAAATATATAAATTCAAAAACAGACATAAAACTAAATCCTGCAAAAAGACCTAGTAATCCTCCAAACGAAGCTGAAATTTATAATATTCATATTATAAAACGTTAATTCTTAAATAAAATTTGTCTAAAAAAAACTCACCAAAGAGACTATGCCAATTATGATATGCGTCACGGCGATAACGGATCGATACCAAATCACCAAAGAATATATGTATTACACTTAGATTCGAAGATGTTGAGTTTACACTGTAAAAAAAAAACATACGGTGCCATTTATGCCAGGAAAAAGATTTTTCTGTTAAACAAATCTTATAAATACTTACAAAAAGGGACTGTTAGGAGACAAGTTACTTCGGTCGATAACACCTTGTGAACTTTCCGTTGGATAAATATAAAATTCACAATCGGGTATACAACTACAAGGAGTTGTATCTGTATCTAGTATAAACGTAGGATCTAATATATTTACGCCAGGCCACAAAGTTTGATACAAATCTGTAATAAAATATCATGAATTCGTTATATCCATTTTTAAAGATTGTGACTGTATTTTGCAAAATACGATCGATATCTTAATCACAAAATAACGCTTACATTTATTCTCTTTCAAACATTTGACATCCTTCAAATCACACACCTTCGTAACTGTAACAAGAGATTGTAGTCATAAAAAATCGATGTGTCAAGCTACGCGTATTTTAATTATTTTTATATCATTACCGACCATTCTGCTGATAATAGTATGGAATGCAGCTGCACTTTTCTCGAATTATCATGACGCGACATTCTATCAGACAATTTATATAAGATAATTTAGGCGCACTGAGATTTCGGTATGGCAGTACGCGTTCTTTTGTTTCGCGTTCATTCGTAAGGAGGCAATTTCTTGCGGATATGGAAAACTTTTTTACTCCCTCAGTCGAGTACGTCTCTTGTGGAGCGATGTCCAAGAAAGTTTGAAGACCGACGCCCACAAATTTGCTCTCAGCATTGTAATCTGGATAGTCTGAGGGATGGTGTATCATAACCTAATAAAATCAAAATAAGAAAGTAAATAGAACTATTGATCAATTATAATAAAATTACTTTTACGCCATAAGAGCTTATGATAGCTGCGAAATAGTCCTCGGGTTCAGGATTCACCATAATTGTCAAACCTGTTTGATAGCCACAACCGGTTACTCTGTCAGATCTAAAACTTAAATAATAAATTTCCATATGAAACAACGCGATGAAAATTTACATTTGTTTATCATATCTTGTTCATCGCATTGACATACATCTCATTCCGAGGCTTCGTAGAATCTGTAGATTTTTGATTAACATAATTAAAACTGCAACAGAATCCATCGCGAGAAAGAGCCGGCTGGAACATCTTATCGCAATCTTTGAATTCGCTGTTCCAGGCGCATTTTGATAACAAACGATCACATCTTGGCGTCACCTTTAAAAATGTATTATTTATTATTTCTCTTTAATTTAACCCATAATTATTATTACAACGTTAAACATTTTTTAAATCATACCTCATTAAGTACTTCGATAATACTGACGTTGTTCATATCGAAGTAGTCTTGTAATCGCGATAAATTTTCCGTGACGTCATAACCAAAAATGCCTGGATCTAATAACTCGTTTAAGAGCCTCATATCATTGACATCAATATCTATCGTATGGTTCTCCGGTGCGTTTCTTTAATCGAAATCAGGGTTACGTGTTGTTAGAACGCTGACGTTAATTAAAGTTCACTTAGTTCGGCTTACTTACAGTGTTTTGATAAACCTTGTAGCTAGGGAACGCGACACGCGATTAATATTACACACAGTCACAGCGGGAAATGGATAATTCCAAATTCCATAATGAGTGGATTCGAGGACAGTGAGAGTCGAATGTTCTGAATAATAATCCCAAGTAATTTTCATAAGTATCAACGCACATATTAGTAATGTCAATACCACGATGCCCCATAAAATTCTAAAATAAAAATTTCGACTTTATCGTATTTGAAAAAAAAAAAAATTATTAACCAAGATACATTTAAATAATATTTTTAATTAAAATAAGTAACAAAAAGTACATAAACCTTTCGATTTTTGATCGATGATCCTGAGCTATGTATTTATATCCATGAATTCCAGTAGCCAGACAAAATTCTTTTGCCTGATTTTTCCAAATTTTTATCCAATTCCATTTCTGGTACTTAACCGTATGCCCGCCGTATCCTGTACGTTTAGATTTGTACATACTTTGTTATCGATCAATTATATATTACAGTTATTATATATTATACACTTATGATCCTGAGAGACAATCAATTGTCACTCAACGTCCTAACACAGTGCGTAGCAGCCTTAAACAAAGTCGTAGAGTCTCCAGAGCTGTAACTGCCGTACGCAATTTGAACGGATGACGTGCCAGTAAAAATGAAATATCATTAAATATTAAACCGACCTTCCTGTCAGTGGCAATATTATAAATTAATAAACTAGAAACATGCAAGCAACGTAAAGAGATTAAAAACTATAATCTCTTCCTCTCTCTCTCTCGCTCTCCATAAATATCGGTAACTCTCTGCGTAACGAATAAGCATAATATTAAGTAATAAAATGTAACTCCTGGTTAAATTATTTATCCAAAATTCACGATCGATTAATATCATCGATCGGATTTATCAAATGTAAATCTATCGTTGAAAAGTCCTGTTCGTTGCATTATGAAAATAAAAGTTGTCATGAATTAGCTGGATGCTGGATATTATAGCAGCCCTTTATCGAGACGAGCGATAGTCAGGGTAATGACGTGTGCTCGAGCACACGGTTCGCTCGCGGTGTTTAGCACTTTATCTATCTCCTCGAAGTTATTAATGACACTTGCTGAGTCAGTACCGCGAGGAGCGGCATCTTCAAAGTTTAATATCCGAACAACCGAGTCACTCGGCCGACCAAGTTGAGCTCGAGTATATACTCGTCGCGTATCCTGTTCCAATATTCGCGCCCTATTGGATCGAGTGTCATCTAGTGAGAAACAATCGAGAGTCTTGTATACTGTATAATACTTTAATTTCAAATTCGTTATACGTAACGTTATGAATTTGTGCGACATCTATAATCTGGTAGATAATTAAAAAAATGTCCTAACATTTTTGATAAGAAATTTTTATTACAAAAAAAAACACCTTGAACGAATACTCGACGAAAGATTTTTCGAATTATCACATACTTTTTTTTAAATTCCATCCCCTAATTATTTTCATAGGTTAAGTCTGGCTTTACTCCGTTCAATAAGCTTTGGGGTGCGTTCTTTTTTTTTAAAATGACGTATTATTTTTATTACTAGTTTGAAATACCTCGTGGCGTTGCTGGTCAATCCACTCCGTTTGCCTCTTTAAAAATCTCGAACCCTTTTCTGTGTAATCAAAGTTGCGTGCGCAAAAAGAATGGGGGTGTCAGGGAACAACCCTCGTATCATATATAGACAGCGTGTACATACGTACGTGTGTAGCTATATTTAATTTATTTACGACGAATGAAAACAGGACTTAGCGAGAAGATAAATAAATTGAGACTGAAAAAAGTACATAATTCATCCCCTAATCTAAATATTAAAAAAATAAGTTATCCGAGTAAATTGAATTTATTACCCACTAATACGAGTCTATAAGGTTTTTTTTTTTCATTCTTACAGATAGTAATTTTGCAGCTGTCGCTGATAGCATTTTTGGAATCGCACGCGAAATAAAAATTCATTGGTATTACCCTCCCGATTCAGAGGGGTGGTTAGTAAGTCTTCGAGTCGTTTGAAGAGATTTGAATAAATTATTCTGCATCGTATTGGTACCAAGGGCTGCACGTCTCTGGTATAATAGGATAATTTTAATTATGCGGTAATTCACCCCCCCCCCCCCCCCGACTCACACCAGCTAGCGTCACGGGGAGAATTACGCGAAAGGGAAAGGGAAGCTGGTAGATGGGGTAACAATGTATTATACGTTCCCTCTGTCAACCCCTCATGGAAACCGCAAACCCCAAACCCCTTTCCATTTAGCCCCAACAATTTGTTAACTGCTATCGAATTGACTCCTACTACTTGGTGTCCATTCAGAGTACACCCTCGTTAGTAAAATCGCGTCCGTGTTATCCTGTCAACTTTGATTAACTCCGATTGGTGAATTTCACTGACGATCCCAGGACTTTCCATTGGAGTTTCATCAGTGAGAAAATCCAGTCGGAAAATAGGGCTGGGATTACTCGTTAAAACAATTAAGTAACGTGCCAAGGGTTGTGCGGGGATCCCATTTCCCATTCTCGTCCTATGAATCGTTTCATCGACCCTCCTCTTCTTGCAGCCATAAAGTATAAAGTAAGAAATCCTTCATATCGTAAGGCGATATCCCTGCTGGCAATATACTCTCACCCTTGCAGGAAGAGGGTGGCTCATCGGCGAATTGTTTAAAACTACCCGCTCGTGGCGTATGGATATACCAGGCTGGAGGGACGAGAGAAAAAAAAAAGGTTATAGATATGAAGTTTCCGGGGATTTGTACCCATCTATATCGTATCTGTATTATGGGGTGAGGTCAGGACAGGGGTTGCATTTCGCGGCACATTGACTCTACGGACTTTAAAATACCTCTCTCCCTAAGAAAAAGACATCGAATCCTGACCCTATGTACTATATATACATACGTAAAACGAGCATAGATCCCTTGCCGGTTAAATTGACACGGGGGTTTGTTTCCTCGCCCTTAGCTACGTCCTAGTCCGTAACTATACAATAATTGTGGGATGGACCATGCGTGACTTCCGTCTGCAGGCAGTTATACTGGGATTTTTAATGTACGATTGAAACGACGTGTAATAACATTATCAATGTATTTGAAAGTCAATTTTGAAATTCGTAGTGATTCTGTATACTGTATAGATGGAGTAACAGTACAAATCCTCGACTTTGATTTTTTTTTCAGATAACAAAATAATCCTATCAGAATTTATCTATATATATTCACGTATGAGTATCTATTCTCTTATGTATACCAGAGTGTGGTATCGCTTGTGCTTCTCAATAGGATGGATGAAGTATGTATAAGAATAGTATATAAGGGCACATATAGGGGCTTGCACGTGGGGGAGGCTTTTATGGGGGCTCCGAGTATATTTCCTGATTGAGCGAACTAATCCACGCAAAGGAGGTTTTATCGTCGGAGTATACCTAATCGGAGGGTCTCCGTTCGTATGTACAAATGGAATAAGAAGTGGACTCGTTTCTTGAAATTCGTAAAATGTGCGTTTGAGTTTTGATTTTTTATGTATTCAATAAATATGATACAAGCGAGTAGAATTCGAGGAGTGAAGATCTTTTTTTGTTTACGTTGGGAGGATCTTGAAGATTCCAAGCTCGAAGGTATAGTACTGTAACGTTCAAAGGTATAGTACTTTATTTAAGGAATTTTAAGGAATTCATACGATAAACATAAGACATCTATAGCTTAGCGATAATATTTGCTGGTTCCAATTGGTTTCGCTTCCACGTACGGCAGCGAAAAGTAGACACATTCGTCCCCTAGGATCTTATAGGTTTCTCTATAGGTCCTGGGAATTCGAGACACGGCCTGGGCGGGCCTCAGGCTCGATCTTTTAATCGTAACTTGCGGCGGGTAACCGGCAACGTACGGGAAATCTATTTTTATTGTCCCTAAGATAGTACAGTTGTGCGTTCGTATTTATTGTGCAGGGGAAAACTTTGGTATGGGAGTGGTTGGTTCGCGTTGCTCGTTCCGACCGATTCCTTTTCTTCAGTTCCTCTGTTCCTCTGTTCCTGGACTATACCTTTTCTCGTCGATTCGAGTGTATACCCTCGTTACATAATATTCCAAAAATAAATTACGAGCAACAATTTTGACGATAAACGATTTTCAAGATTTCAAGGATCCTCATAAAATTTTACACGAAAATTGTTTTTTCTCGTATCTTACGCGAACTCGATGCTACATTGCGTCGGAATACAAAAAGCAAGAGAGAGAGAGAGAACAATGGAGGTCACGGCGAACGTATGGTCAAGCGCGACTTGTTAATGTGTGGACTTTTCGTGGCCTCCGTGGTCCCAGGACAGACAATGGCGGCCGCTGCGAAGAATGAATATTCAATAGTAAACACCACTAACGCTTGTAAAAGGGGGGCTGGGAAGAATGGGAGCAAGAGGTAGCGGTAGATAGGGATTCGCAAAAGGGAGGACGGTCTGCTAAAAGTGTGAGAGGGATGAATATATAGAGCGAGTGACAGAGATAGGATAAAGGGGAGAATATGCCGTAGGGTGTTGGACGAGTCCATGACTTGTACAGATATCAACGTACACGTTATATAGTCTCTGGACAACGGCTGGTGTTCAGCTGAGAGGGATCTTGTTTACGATATTACGTCTATAATACCGGTCAAGTGTCCACCGTCGACCCTACTGTAATCTCCTGTAAACCAGCAGTACGTTCCTGACCAGATACAGCACGTTGACTCCCCTCCAATTATAATAATATGCCCGGGACTTTACTTATGGACGTCGCAGCTCCAAAATGTCGCCTTTATTCGTTAAATCAAATTTGTTTTTTTTTTTACATTTCATAACAACAAAAAAATGATCGAACTTCGTTATACATTGAATGATACAAATTTTCAAAAATACTCATTCGCCCTTTTTGTTATCTGGTTAGTCGTAACGTAGTTAGTATATCTAAACTGTTGGATGGTCAGAGGACAAACATCCCTCCAGCTACGAAGGAGAGTTCGATGTTTTGATTCTGGTTGTTATAGGGAAGACATATATCACCCATCCACCCTATTGCTATAGATGGCAGTAGTTAGGGTCGTGGTGCAAGGAGGGCTGGTTGGACACGAGGGATTTATTACTTGACCCGATATATATGATTATTTAAATCTTTTGCTGGACCCACAGCATCATTCGGTATTATCGTTTCTACTGGTAACATTCAAACTCCCTAGTTCTAATTTTCTATGTTATTCACTCTTGCAGGAGAATATCGCGGGGACTGTTACAGCCATAGCGTACGAATGTAATTTGAAAAGTTCTTTGGTCGTTCGAAGAAACGAAACCTTTGACCTCTTTGAAGATCTGAAGTTTCGAATGCTTCGGACTGAAGGTAAGTTCTTGACTATCTTTTACAAAAGGTTCCGAGAATTGGTTCCGTCGATGGAATACAAATTGTACCTTCTTCGTCGCCATCGCCTCCTGCAGTTGTAACTACGTCAATGTATTCCTCGCTTGCACACGTCTCGATCGTAGAGTCCAGTTTATTGAGATTGACACTCTTTTCAAGCCCAGGTTAGACGCACCATACTGCCTTCTTGTTACTTTCTGTCTGGCATCAATCTACTTTATAGTCTCAACCTGGAAGAAGATCAGTTCTTTGAGTTTGCATGGGTATCGATGCACGTATGATAAGAATATAGATCAAACGCTTCACCAGGAAGTGATTGACGCGAGATGGTCAAGCGGGTTTCCGGTAGCACCGAATAAGTAAGATATGTGTTTGAGATGTAAAAGATAAAATTTTCATTCATACTTTAAGCTATACAAAGATTGTCCTGTTCCTTTTATCCTACGCCTCATGCGTAACCCTGACTAGTTACGCTATAGAATATATTGGAATTTTTTTTACAGAGATAAGATCTTCTTGGGTATGCGTGAACGTCCTGTACGAAATATCTATAGCGTCTACTCACCCAAGAATTTTCTAAACGTGCGGCTGGAATCGGAGGCAGAAATATTCGAAGCACATGGCGCATTTCACGCCTAATTTCTTGCGAATTCGGTGCTGAATATTCTTCGATTTCTATCCCATGCGGGCCACGTGCCATTTATCTCATAGGCGGTAGAATCTTATTGAACTCTGTTGGGTAGGTTCTTTGTGTCGGGTGTTGTAATACGTCACACGTATCTGTATAAAAATCTGAAATTAAATAACGCATAATTTAACGGACGTTGAATACATGTCTCTTTTACTCGTATCACCCGTAGCATTTAATATAGATAATCTAATCAGTGCTTTCAAGCATGTATTATTATTATAAATATTAAAATCGATTACGTAAAAAAATTTGAGCGATACGATAACGGTTATCAAAAATGAAATACGAAAAAGGTCATTTTCTATCAGTTCCCGTAAGAAATAACAAAGGACCACTGTTCGATATTTTCACATTCGTCCTGCATCCAACGGAATAAATCGTTTTCGTTCTCTCCATGTATTTCCTTGTGGATACCGAGTAGCCACAAAATTCATTAACGGTATCAGATATTTCTGGTGGATGGTTCGCGCTGTGATAAATCACTGCGAAGCAGATCGTTTTACCACCGATTTAGGCAGTCATATCGTCCCAAAGTATTTATTCCAAAAATACCATATAAATCGAATCCATAACTAAATCTTAAGTTGCAATAAAATTGAAGAAAACTTAAGAAGGAAATTCTAAGCGTCCAAGGATGATCCAAGTTCAAATCATACGCAATCTCTTAAATAAATCTCGTTAGAAAACCGAATCATTATCCATACCGTTATATGGAGAGTGATTTATGTAGTAAAGTGGATTCTGCTCTAAGGAGGATCACAGCATCCTGAAACCCTTCAATTTTAGAGGCATTCGTGATCGGCGAAGCGTATCCACGTCTTGGTGCGTTTGAAATTGAAATTAATCTTCGTGCCGCTTCGATTGGAAATGTTTTCTACGTTTGATGATGACCGCCGAAACTCCTTCGAGTGGACCAGCAGCATCCTACTTGTAACGGGATTATCGTATCTTTGCAGACGGGCTCCTTCCTTCAGGATATATATATATATATATATATATATATATATGCGAATTCAATATTTTCTTCAAAAGTTTTCTCCTTTTTTTCATAATCAAGTATTAACCACGCGACCAATTTATTTATATGCATTACATGCTCTATATAAATTCTATACCTTTAGTTAGGTACTATGTAGAATTATTCGTACATTACCGAATTCAAATTAATTTCACGAGCTGCCCGTAAATCATACTGCGCTACGCTCTGTAACGGGTGTGCCCTAAATCACGAGAACGTAATTGCGGCATCGCACCAGTGAATCTATATATGTTCATACATATATACATATACGCCTATACGTACGTTCATTGTGATTGCGTAACGGATGATGGTATCGAGCGAGACCGCTTTGTTAGATTGGAAAACGAAAAAGGGCTTTAACGTTGGGTGGATAAATTTTTTTGGAAATTTTCATTGGCTTCTCATTCAAAAGGACGTGGATATAAAATAAACGAACCAGACTTGTAACTAAGTGGAAAAAATAGCTTCACTTTGCTGAAAAAAAAAGAAATATTTCAGATATCGGCGTCGTGCGTAACGACCGTGTGAAAATGAAAGAAAGAAATAACACATGGCACCACATGAAAGACACGTTGGACCAGGACTGATTGATCCATTGGTTAAACTTTAAAGGAAGCATAGGAGGAAACGGCGAGAAATATAAGTGTAAAGGGCACCCCTGAAACAAGGCCAATTCATATCACAACCCCTATAGCTTGGGATCACGTATGCTACTCGCCCTCAGGCACAATCCTACCAAAGATTCTTGCATAGTATTTGAAAATATGAAGTTCTACTCGTTACCGTGAAAAAGGAAAACGTAACTACGTGATCTGAGTCACTACCCCTAATAAAATACAATACTGTATATCGACTACCTCCCACAAACCAGCACGACCAATAGTATCGTAGATCTACCCCTAATTAAAGAATTGGCCTACACCGTAGCCATCGATTTATAAAATCATTAGAAGTTCAATAGTCAATAATCATATGACAGTTATAATCTAGTCATATAAGTGTCTTGAATATGCATAGCCCCTGAATACCGGCAGCAATCCGTGCAGCTGAACGTAACGGGTGAGCGACTGGTCACATGGTCAGGATTGCAGTATAGACTCAATGATGACTGAACAAGGGTTGCTAGGAAGGGTAGTAGATTTCCGAGGGGTAAGGGTGGTCGCTAGAGGGAAAGATAGATGCCATTCAGGAGGGCGACCAGGAGATGGCGGGAAGGGCAAAGAATGTCCAAGAGAAACGGATGCTGGACGGGGGTTGAGAGAAAAAGAGGGAGGGAGAGAGAGAGAGAGGTTAGAAAGCTAAGGGGGAGAGAGAGTGTGGCTAGTGATTGGATTACAGTCAGGGAGTCCCCGTGGACTCGCCAAATGACCGGGACAAATTGCCCCTCGCCTTCGGGAATACTTATATATCTAGAGACGATCGAGCTTCACGTGTTCTTCAGGTCCCGTAGGTGTACATACAGGAATATGTACAGGAATGTATACCTGTGTATATGGTTACGTGAATATAGCCAACCTCATTCACCGGCACTGCCACCACCCCCTTGCCAAGGTGGACACTCAACAGTCTTACCCTTGACTGTCGTTTTACTCCCTGCAACGTAATAACCCATAGTTTACTTATTGTTTATGGTTCCCCGGGAACATAACTCCAGGGGATGATCTACCAAAGTACTCGACCCTCTCGAGGAATTCGAATAAGATTTTTTTTCCTCTCGGTAAAGTCCTCTAGATTCTCTTTTGGCTGCAGCTCCATGTCATCCGGTACTGGTTTTTTGGGGGGTCGCTTTCCTGCACCCCGTGCATTTAGGGCGGCCGACTCTATCGAATGACTCTCTCCGGGGTTCTGGAAGAATACCAGCATCTGGATCAGTACCTAAGCTTGCAGCCAATTGGCCTGCGTACATTTTATATACCTCCCAGGATGCATGCAAAAAAACTACCCTTCATTGGACGGCAGTGATTGGACTTGTCACATAAGTAACCAGTGAGTCACAGTATCCTGAGTAACTATATTATACTTTTAGTACGTCTGTTGTTAGATAATCTAATTCTTCAAATAAATATACCACTAAAAAACGTGCAGTGCTTTGTTTTTTTATTTATTATCATACTCTGCTCGGTGCCAAAGAATATATATATATACATATACGTACAGATACCTTTAAGGGACGTTAAGGTACCAGCAGCTATTAGTTTGGCCATTAGAACGAAGCCAAAGCGAAGATGTATTATTACCCAGTGGAATCCGGCCTGTTATCTCTGCGCTCAATTAGATCCGTAAAGAATCGCGCATGGCCCATTTCGTCCTCCTTTGCTTCTTTCATCCGATTCCACTGTCCCTTCAACAATCTCGTTGATTTTCTCTTTTTCGAAAAACGCTTTCTGACTATCTTCACCCCTGTAAGACATTCTCTTTGTTTACAGATGTGCAGATATATATATATATATATATGTGTGTGTATAACGATAAGAAAACACTGTACAGACATATAAATACCATAAAATACAATAATTCTAATGAATCAATCTTAAATGCCTGTACAGGCAATAGAAGAGAAGAAAAGAAAGAAAAAAAAAAACCTTTATAGAATTTCTTAGAAGCAGCCGTTTTATTGAACTGACCAAACTCAAACTATATGGGCGTAGTAGCGACTGTATAAGAAGCGGAACTTTGGATATAACATCCCCGTGTAAATGGGACAATAAGACTAGGGACAGCCGGGCTCCCGAAGTAACCCTCAGCTCTCTCACCCCTTCGATACTACCCTTAACAGATATACTCACGTAGAGCTTTACTAGAATCAGGATAGGGACAGTCTTCTAGACTCTCTGTCGTTCTAGTTTGCAGAACAGATGTCAAGCAGATGTCTTAGAGTTGGTCCAGCACTACTGTATAATTATATTGAATAATTATACTTAATAAGATGTTAATGAAATTGCAAAATAGTAACGCTCACATTTATTTTGAGCATAAAACGTCACAAATCACCGTTAACCAATCAATAGGGCTTCTGCCCTCGAGCAATTAAGTCGCTACGTTGTTTCTTCTCTCTCTCTCTCTCTCTCTCTCTCTCTCTCTCTCTCTCTCTCTCTCTCTCTCTCTCTCTCTCTCTGTCTCTCTCT
>JASANN010000111.1:119387-162739 GCA_031762395.1 Calameuta pygmaea | reverse complement strand
CTCTCTCTCTCTCTCTCTCTCTCTCTCTCTCTCTCTCTCTCTCTCTCTCTCTCTCTCTCTCTCTCTCTGTCTGTCTCAGTTTCTTCCCCTTGGGTAAATTTAGTGCTGTTTAACCCCCGTGAAAGTTCTTCGATAAATAAGCTATACAACCGGTCACATCCGAGTGTAGAAGGACGGGATCCCGACGAGAGGGATGGTCTGTTGTCCCAACAGAGGCGATCTGATTGCCCGTTAGTGGAGCCAAGTTAGCGCCAGTTCCGAGTTCACGGCTTCTTCTTACGAGGGTAGGACCACTGTGGCTGAAGTGCTAGTCTGTATAGCGCCCAGCTAAGCTAACGGGGGCGAAGCGCAAACTTCTGATTAGTGGATTCGTTCTGCAACAATAGACAATCGGCATCTAATTTCGTGACTGTATCTATTCATTGTATTTCTATATACAGTCCTGATGTTCTTTGTATACTTTCGGTCGATATCTTAGTTTCAATTTCATCTTATCAAGAGGTGATCAATATACAAATATTTTGATAACAATGGCAGGTCATTGGAATTATTATTTATAGTTCATAGAGTCTTTTGTTACAATTGGATAGCAATTTGAGAATTTCTAGACTTTGTCATTTATCTTCCAATGATTCAGGGTTGTTCGAGGGTACGATTCCCATGGGTGCATTACTCAATTGTGCTTTTAATGATCCTCTGAAAGAATCTAATCCCGAGACACCGTTGGATCCTGCTGGAAATCAAACATTTCGGAAAACACTGATGACCTTAAAAGGTTTCACGAAGGACGTGGCGGATTGAATTTTATGAAGAAAGAAAAAACAAAAATTTACCCAGCTTTCCAAAGTCTGTGAAAGCCAAGAAAATTCGTCCATGATGCAGAGAACGTAATGCACTCTCGCCGATGGCCAAAGTCTTCGATTCCCGTTTGAAATATGTTCCTGGCAGTAAATCCTCCAGTAACCGGTACCCATCCTAGCCATATAGGGTTGTCCCGCGAGAAACGTATCACGTATATGGGGATGACATGAGAATCCAAAGGGGCAGAGAGACCGCGTGTAAGGCCTCAGCCTTAAAGTTGTGCGATAGTCTGGGGCGGGTTTAATATGGCGGAAGTCGAGTTCGCCTTTTAGATCTACTAACTCATAACTACGACACTTTCGTAAAAGAAAGTAGGCTTGTAGGATAAGAAGGATATAAAGCTTGAGAAAAAGCTCGTATATCTCATTTACCATATTCATCTTCTCATCCGAGTAAATTGGCTGTCCCTCGGCAATCCCGAAACCAAAGAGAACGAACAGGAACGAAGTGCAGGAAGCTGCGATAAATAAAATTAATAATTTTCATATTATTGATCGTTGAAATTTTTTAAAAAATCTTTTGCTCGTGACTCATGTCGGTTACCTGGTATAATTGTGAAATTCAATCTACACGCAAGGATTGCAGGTCAAATTCGATGTCACCCTGCAGCACCCTTAAACTCCGAATGGCGGCGGCTGTTCGGACAAAAGAGCAATACGCTTGAACGGGCCGTGATAGTGTATTGTCACTTCTCGGGCACGGCGTGTATTGTCCTCGCCATGGAGGTCCACTTGATCACGATCCACCGGTACTCTAGCATCGCTCGACTACCTGATAAGATGTCGATTGGAAATGCATGCACTTCCCTCGAGAATATCTATCGTCACCACCAATCGGTCTTCGGTATTGTTTCCTTACAGAATCCTAGATCAGATTGTCATCCACCAAGACCAGTGATTCTCGGGTACTATTGTGAGAAAGAATATTTACATATCGTTAAAACTCAACCGTGCAGATAGAAATTCCGTGAAGATGCCAAAAGTACGAATAGCGTAGCCAAAAAAAAACGGAGGAGGAAAGAACAAAATCATTATTCATACCAATTACAAACCTGTCGAAAACTAAATTATTTTCACTTGACCCGGCGATTTTGTTCTCCATTTAAAGAGCATTAAGTTATGAAGCGTCTCCCGGATTAATAAAAATCAAACGTAACACTACAAGACTAAATTTGATTTAACGATAAGCTAGAGATTAAAAGAAAAAGTGATAGTAGATACGGGTTACAGGTTAGTCGTGGTAAAATAAGAAGGGTGGAAGGGATCGGGATTTCTTCCTATATCGTCTATCCTTCCTTCTTGCCTTTCTTCGACATCCCCGAGGAGTAACTAACTGAACGAGAGTCGGGATAGAGGGTGTTAAGGTAATGCCCCATTAGTATGTGGCCCCCGTAGTAACGTGCTAACACGACCACAGAGTGGTAAGACTGTGGTCAGTCCCTAGGTCGTGGATTGGACTATCTACTCCTATATACAGACACAGCGTTGCCAGCGACAGTGAACGAGACCTGTCAATAGCCTGCTTGTTACTGCGACAATGATCGGCTTAACCAACGGGAAATATCTACCCAACCACGTAGCAGCATGCAGGATCCCTGAATTCAAGGAGAATTTCGAAATATTATGTCAACAGGATTTTCCTTCGTCTTGCTGACATCCACTGGCTGAATGCTTATACTACGAGGAAGGAAGCAAGTCCTTATAGAATTTATTGTGTCAATCATGAAAAGGATAATTCAATAACAACGTTACGAGCGCAGGTATGACAGGATACCTCTTAGGTTAGAAACAGCATTAGGTCGTATTTTAGAACCGCGGTTATGGTTGCGTCTGCACTGAGTCGCACGGAGACAGGACGATGTTACTGACGACCGTGAATTTTCGTCTCATACGAGATTAATTGTTATAGCTTATTTCAATAGCACATCCGTGGAATCATAAGTCAATCTTCTACCTGGAAAATTATCCTTGGATTCCTGGCAATCGCGATCCTTCTCTCGTCTTAAAGGATCGAGTTCCATATCGTCAAGTTACGTGAGACCCGTGCGTGACGAGAAGCGTGGTTGGTTATCGGACATCGCCATCAGCTATCGCCAACCAACCAACCAGCTAACCTCTCTATGCTCTCTCGTTCGTTTTCTTTCCGAGAAACGCGTACCCATTGGGTGACCCTATAGTTACCACATGAAACCGTACAATTACGATTACGATTACTGTTACGATTATGATTACGAGACCCCTGCGACCTGTGTCGTATCGGGATTGCTGAGGAGCTTCGCTATTTTACGTATGGGAACGTCACGATTTCGGGCGGACTATTTGAATATGTAATATTTTTTTTTTAAGTCGAAGATATAGCCTTGTATTACCTCGCGTATAATTTTTGATTAATTTTTAAGTCCGATGGAGCAGGAATATCTAGTAAAAAAAATGATTGTAATGGCCCAGCTGTTACCAACGTTAAGCCTAAAAGTGTACGTAGTAGAGGAATTTTGAAAAATTCGATTTCTTGATATTTATTAAGATTTTTTTTCTTTTCGATAATAAATTAAAATTATTGGCTTTGCATAGGAATAAATGTATAATGAGTTCAGAAAGCGGCGAGTACCGTTACGGTTCGTGAATATCCTGCAAGTACCCATTCACTTATCTCCTTTGGGCAACAAGGATGCAAGTCACCCACCCCAAAGCGATAGGAAGACGTTGATGTGAATTAATGGCGGCTTAGTTATAGTTAATACCCGTGCGCCAAGTGTTGTGTAGGGGATGGCTGTGCGGTATTAATTAACGCGACCCCAAAATCTCTTCTTAACCCCTGAACTCCTGACTGAACGGCACTGTATCACAGGGATGTTCCTTAGGTGAGAGGGGTTGGTACAGCATGATTCTGAAATGCCTGTCCTATAAATATTATCTCGTCGCGGTACGCCTTGAAATACGAGAGTCTGCCGAGCAATGATAGACGATTTAATGTAAAGTAAAGAAGTCTTCACACCGAAAGCTTAAGTTAGGTTATACGCAGACGATACGACGGAAACTAGGATGTATATCGAAATCAATGTTTGGGCTTAGAAAGAAAATATTGGCCATCGAGAGGGCGGCAACTGGCTTGTCAAAAGGGTCTGAAATAAAAAGGAGAAAATTTATAATCCGTAAAAACAATTATAGTCCCCGCACTCGAACCCAAAGTCTCTCGTCCCTTTCCAGCAAAAACGGCCAATATCTTTCTTATGATTTATACAGCGACGCTGCTGCCCGGGAACCGAAGGGCTGAGATATTAAATAGAATATTAAAGATTTAGCAGGAGACAACACTGGCGCGACCAGTGGCCGTTTGCGGAACAAGGCAGGATGGCTCGAGCAGTGGGCACTGACATACATATACATAAAGTATATATAATATACCTATGTGCTCGTACGCGTGACGTAAAGACAAGAAATAGAAAAGCGCGTGTGATGGTGAACCCGGGGACTAGCAATTTCAATAAACTGACCGCCATAAATCGTATTAAGCATATATCTCTATGGTGGGTGTAGAAGCATTAAAAGTGCACGCACACGGTTAAATTCCGCCATGATTTCTGTGCGCCTATGACTTTCCCATTCAATTCTCTCGATTTTTAATAACTAAAGTAAAAAATAAGAAACGATTGCAATGTCTGAGAAATTTTTCAAAATATTATTATTCACAAAAATTTATCCAAATTTCATATTGCATGTCAAGTGCAAATTGGTTGCAAGTACTGCCAAAGCCTCTTACATGCATTCCTATGTAAACCTAGTGCAATGCAATTATGCAGATACCTTTTTTTTTTACACCTTGCACCCCCAAGCAAGTTCTCTCCGCCATTCCACCCTAAAATTCCCTTTGCGGTCGAGCAATAAAATTGGGCTGCGGGCAGTTTGGTCCACCCGGGACGAACGCCTTATTGCATGTAAAACATTTATGTCCTGTCGATATTGGCGGTTTCGCGTGATACGCGGACATCCTCGTCGTTGGCTGCAGAGTTCCCAAGAATTCCTACGTCAGAACTGCATTCGAGGATCGATAGACACTTGGAAAAATTTTTCTCAACGGAGAATATAAATTCGCGGTATTAGAATTTTTTCATCTATTATTCCTCGTGCCCTATTCAAATTTCCCGCCGAAGCATTCTTAGCCGACATAACCAATTAAACTTATGAGATATGCTGTCTTAACGCTATGTACCGTGAATCCGATAATAATGAACCATTGTTACGCGAGTCAGTATCGCGACTGGCAATCAGCTACTATCAGCTATAACAACGCCAACATATTAACGTGACGTTCAACAGTTGTGTCCGTTGATTCGCGACATTAATAGCGCGTCGAGCCATGACGCCTTGACGCGTGACAGGCGTATTAGCCTCGTTAAGGGTGGCCATGGTGTTTCTCGCTTCTTCCTTCGCCACCCTTCTCGGCCTTTCCCTTACTCTATAACTACCACGTGCGAGCTCATATAACATATCCATATATATGTACAATATATCTATAGTCATGCGTATTCACTAACACTACCCCCCCCCCTACCTCCCTCCCTCAACAACCCTCTGCGACTCTCTTACCAAGCAGTGCGCACAGGACTACACGGTTGAAAATTCGATTCACTTTAGAGCCACCCTGTGCGAGAACGCACCCGGGGGATCGTTTAAATGCCCTTTACTGCCTATTTTAAACAATTCTCGGTCAACCCCCGTGATAAATCAGCGCGAAAATTTATGGCCCTCGTATTAACCCATTTTTTTTCTACGCTTGACCCCCTCGAGGGTTGGAATAATTATCTTTGCGGTTTAGAGTCATACACGGTTTTGTGAAAGATTAAAATTATGTTAAGGGATGTTTTATATTATTTTTTTTTAAGGCCAGCAAACACTAGCGGATCGTCAATTTTATGTATAATTTTATGGAAAATTTTTAATCGACTGCAATTTTCGAATAACTATTACCACGAGGTTTGACAATATTTTAGGACATGCGTGTCAAGTATGATCCAATTGAATGTGACCCTAGTCCAGGTAACACTCTGCTATTGGCATAATAGTCGCAGTAAGTAGCCCTAGGTAGGATCTAATGCTATCCACAGTTGCGACCACGCAGTGGGGCTTCGATTCGTGCGCAGGGGGGTAGCGGGCTGAAGGGTGGTAGAAAGCACCCTCATTGTGCATTGTGAGGCTTCCACTCTCGACTCAATCTGCACCTACTTAACCTTATTTACCCAGCTGTGAATTCCTAGATCCGCAGCATAAAAAGTCGAGGTGTATTCACTGACTAAGGGATGATCCAAAATGATCCACCAGTTGGAAATCAAAGAAACGCATCGACACGTATCGCTAGTGGGTCGCATGAGATCAGTAAATTTTCCTTTACGGCCCAAATCTGTGACATCATCGACACCCATAAAATTTCGGGAACATCCTTCTTGTCTGAAACAACTTCCTCTGCGATACGGCATGCGAGGCATTTATTTTTTATCAAACCTTCCCGTTTTTTTTTCTCACTCACATTACGTCCATTCTGATGCTTTCTGTGCGTCGTTACGAAGTTTAGATCTATCGAAGGAGGGGGGGGGGGGGAAGGGATAACCAATTTCGCAAATCCCTTTTTTTTTCTGCAAGCTCCTTAAAATCGAAATCGTGTCTATTTTCACAATGCAAATGGCGATTCGAAATTTTTTTGACATTAAAGGCTATCCCGTGCCTTCCACTTATTTGTCCGCATATCCTCCCTCTAGGTAAAATACTGAACGAAGAATTTTCTAGCTAAACTAAGACGGTTACTGGGAACTCTAGGTATTTCAGAGAAAACAAAGTATCTCTTGGAATGGGCATTCGCGATCTATGGCGGTGAGCCCAAGACCCTTCTTTCTGTTGCTAGCTGCTATCTGATGTCAGTGTCGCTATCTTTATGGAGGTCTACATATACGTTACTCATGTACAAGTCTATCCCACAGTCGAATTCCCATACGTGCACGCATGCCTACACAAGGCTATGGGATCATTTCGATATTGAATCCCATTGATATCTAGAATGCATACCCAGGCCATTATTAGTCCACCTAAAAAAAAGGAAGAGCCCTTCGTATTGGTACAACCTGGACGTAAACGGCAATTTCATCTGAATTTAGTAATTCTGTTTTGATCCAAAACAATTGAAATTCCACTAAATTCCATAACCTCAATGGTATCGGCCGGTATTGGCATAACCTAAAATAAACTTAGCATCATGGCAATACTATGATAATAAGAATCATTCGACTGTACAAGAATGATGTTGGTCTGTCGATATTTCTTTTTCTCTTTTTCTTCTTCTCTTTAACCCAGCTTCGCTCCGGGTGCCCAGCAGCGGCCATCGTGCAATAATACTAAAAAGATAAAACCTTCGGGGTGGCCACCCTTAGACCAGACCACTACGAGGGGGGGGGGGGCGCGGGGGGGCGGGAGGGGAAGGCCATTGCTCGAAGGCTACATAGTAGCTATAAGCTGACGACGTTACGTAGATGGACCGTGGATACACGCACTCACTCACGTGTCCATACACGCATCTAACGTGAGTGTAGTCTGCGCTAATAATGGGCGGGAGGACCCACTGAGCCAGTTGACCGTGACTAGATAAAAAATACTGCCTGACAGCCAGGCCACCCTATATACTTACCCTACGGCATAGCCACCCTCTACTCACAGCTCGAGTAACAAACTATCGGCTATCCCCGATGGCGTTGTCATGCTAATCGTATACGAGACTATACCTACCGTATAGCGTTTGACTATGCGTTGCCAACTTCTGGCTGGACCTTCGAACGCGACATATAAAGGGGAGTTCATAGGCCACGGGATTGGCAGTGACTTGGGTATCTACTTACCACTCGATCGGCTCCTGTCCGAAAGAAACTGCCATTTAGAAATCGGATTTTATTATCCTAGAACGTACCCATTTTATGGCTCCAGGACATGCACTTACGATCAACCATATTTTTTCTACCGATTACAACCTTTCATGTAATTCTATGCAGCATCGGGTTATTGGATCGGGTGGGATTTTTTTGTTTTTATAATTTTTCATTCTCAATTCATTTTTGCTATACAACCTGTAGGGGAGGATCTAGGGAACGTTAACGTCTGACCGGATGTTGGTTATCAATAGCGGAATCTGGTAAAAATTCTAAATTGCGCAGGGTCTGACTTACGAAATCGACCCGATGACGTAGGATGGACCATGGGCAGTGTCTGTCGATATAATAAAATAAACTGTCAGCAGCAGATCGCATAAAAATGCTAAAGAGCTTCATGGCCCATATCATCCTTGCGCGTGGCGCACGTATGGTGTTTGTCTTCGAGCTGCTATATCCTCCATACGTACCTAAAACATAATCGTATCGTGCAGAGCATTCCTGAAATATATACGGAACTCGTGACACGAGGAAGTTGCGCATGGAAAATATAAAAAAAAAACTGTTGCTACTTTGCTTCTTAAAATTATTATAAAAATCACTTTCGATCTGCATGATTTTGTAATGCCGAACAATGAAGGATAACCATGCATGTATATATACTGATAGACGCATCAGCGATAGATACTAATCTCTCTTCTGTCCGGTAAATCATTGCCGAGACATTAAACGATTACACTGCTGGAACAGCGGGTGAGTTCGCAATGCGATCACCCGTTAGACACTGATCAAAAATATTCTTAACAATTCTTTTTACAAAATGAAATATCGCAAGTGGCTGAACAAATTTTGAAAGTAAAATAAAAAATTTGAAATTGGTAACGTAATAATATAATGAAAAATTATATAATTCTTATATGACTGATTGATAGCATCTTTAGCGTCTTCGCTGTCTGAATTTTTTAATACAATTTTTTTTTCTTTCCTTAAAACAGGGTTGCCAGGTGAACCTGTAGGGCTGCTCGTAACAATAATAATAACCAGTGGGTGTTGTATCGCAGTAGGCGTGGCTACAGGCGCCTGGCGCCTCTTGTAACGCAGACTGCGAGACCAACCGTATAACTGGTAGGTATTCCGTATGGTATGGGAAGTTCATGGAGAGCGGCGGCGCGATAGAACTGGTACCTCTGGTCACCACCCTTCTAGCCGTCCCTTTATTGCGCTCTATACTCTTCCATGTACTACACCAGCACCCCTTGAACAGACTGTTCGATAAAATCATTTCTCATTTGACTTCCAGTACTCTTACTGACTTGGATCTCGATCGTATCAAGTCAGATCAGTGATACCCTTGGTACAAGAATATTGTGAAAAAAATGATTGAATTTGTAAAAAATATTTGTAAAAATTACATATGGAAATTGATATATTGACAGAACAGCAATATTCACTAGTATTTTCATGAGAATAACAGATGGTAAGCGGTATGATGTTGGTTATTCATGTAAAAGATCAGGGGTGCTAACTAATGAGATCATCGTGGTAGATCGGACGCCCCACAATTGTTTAACTGTTAACGATATCATTTCGTCAATCAAACCGACGACTGGTAACCGATGCACGATGCATAGGATTTAGTTGTATCAGGCATATCTAGTTTGAGAAATCCGATCGAATTTGACTTTAACGGAGCGCAAGGTTCTCGACGTGGCTCGGTTGAGTGACTGGGAATTGAATCGTCTGGTACGACGGCAGGAGTAATTCCCTAGGTCGGTCGAGTAGACATACATTCCACCAGGACAAGGGCGAGAGACTCAGAATCCTTGGAAGTTTGAATGCGACGATTTACCTGCTACGGAATCTAAGGGTAGGGACAATGGCGATTTGCGGTGTGATTTTTCTTTGGATTTCTTTTTTTCTTGATTCTTTGCCACTTTGAATCTGGTTGTCTGGTTGCACGGTTGACTGGTCAAAAGGCGACGTATTCCAGAATTGCCGGTTAGGGGTGGTATTGCCAAGGGTGTATAAGGGTGGAAGTATACGGTGTGTGTATATGTATAAGGTGGGTTCTATGTGGAAGGAAGGGGAGTGTGACGAGGGGTGGGAAGGCGTCATCAGCGTCACTCCCGCAGTTCGAAACTCACCCCTGGCACCGTCGTCGACGCTCCTCTTAACGGGAAAAACGAGTGGAGCCACCCCGGAGCTGTTTGACTTAATTTTACGAGGGGTGGGCCTAGGTGAGGATGGCTAGATGAACGGAGGAAGTGCGATGGGCGAATCCGCTGTCGAGGCTTAACGGATAAAAATTATCCCTTTAAAGTCGAGAAGCGCTATAAAAGTGTAGTTAAGCTAGAACGCGAAAAACCGGGGAGGACAGTCATTTCACGACTCTCCGGTCTTTCCTTCCTGTGGGCTCCCAAGGCATCTCTTACGGTAATAACTATAATTGGTAAATAACTAGAGAGGGTAGATTTTAAGGTATTTAAGCAGTTAAACCGGTCCGGACCCTCTTATTGCCGTCGTACTTTTAGGCATCACGAAACAGCGTCTCTCTATTAGGACGAAGAGAAAATAAAATACAATTATTACAAGACCGAGAACTTGGTCGGGAACGGTGAGCATTCGATTGCTGGTAAAATTTTGAAGTCCCATAACTACTTAGTATTGGTTAAACGCGGAATTCATTCCGTGAGGTAAAGACGTTAACTTGTCGGACTTAAGGGATGTGCGGAGGGATTTGACGAATCCTTAGAATTGAAATAGATACTGGAAAAGGAACAACGCACGAGGAGGAAAAAAAAGTAAAAAAGAAGAGGAAATAAGGGATGAGAGAGAGAGAGAGAGAGAGTGAATTAGAACGGACCGGTAACAAGAAGACGAATGTATCCGTGGCCGGCAAGCTTGACTCCCGGTCACAGGGGTTATATTGTCTGAAAAAAAAACACCTGATATTTATGGTCCAGCTGATCCGCTACTAGATGCTGAACTTCCATAGATCGGATCTCACTAAATCACCGAGAGCGACTCTTGGAATACGCCTAGGAAGGAACTAACATCCTTTAGCGTACGACTGCCTGGGGATGCTGCAAGGACCACCCCGAAGCTCCATGCGCGAAATGAAGGACTAAGGACAAAAGAAAGGATCGAACCACGGAACGTAGAATCCCAACTCACGCATGATGTACCCCGAAGACTATACGTCACACTAATTCGTATATTTAGTTGGTAGTTTGTACCCTAGTCTCGGTTTGAGATTTTTCCAAAATCGACAAGATTTATAGGCTATTAACTGATTGGACATAATTTTACCTTGATTTCATTTCATCGAATCGCTCGCACAGAACAAAAATTTTGAATCAGTAACGTCCTTCCAGGTTTTTTTTCATTTTCTATAACAGTTTGAACTAAAATAAAAAGTAGGTCTAATTTGTATATCAAAATCACGTGGAGTTTAAACATTTATGCAGTATCGCAACGATCAATCAAATCTGATGACTAATCAGTGATCAATGTCTTTGGCTTTATATGTATACTCATTCAATTCTTATGTACCAAACATGCTATCTCATAATCAGCAAGAGTCTTACCGAGCGTTTAAAAGGATCGGCCGATTCGTCTCTTCGACCCGATTAGAAGAGGGATAGCTCGTAATCCATTGAGCGGACTGAACAAAATCATCCCCCGATATGGGACAAAGTAAAACCTTAGTCTCTCCCATACGTATCTAGGTACGTGGACATCCAGCAGGAAGTGGGGCGGTTTGATCTGATTAGCGGGTATCGATCCTCCTTGACGAACCGACCGACTGACTGGGTCAGGGTAGCCTTCTTCAGGGTCCCCATACGCCACTCCTGGTACATTCCAATCTTCTGTTCACTTATTTATTCATTTTTTTTTTTTTTTTTTTGATAAACACATTAGGGTGTACTGCTTTCCATATACAATTAATTATTTTTTTTAGTGGATAACCTTCGTACGGCAATTGGGCAGTATAATAATTTCCAGGAAGGACAATATAATTAAATATTAATTATTCTTCTCAGTGACGTAAATGAGATTAAAAAAAAAACTTTACCTCGAAAATTGTGAACTAATTTCTTTTTACTGACTTTCCGTCCGATTAAGGAATACCGATCGTCCTCGCGGAAGAACTTGATCGATTTACAAGGTAACTGGGTCAGGGTGACCTTCTTCGTGGTTTAGCTGCATCGCTACCCCAACGTACGTTTCGTTCATTCGTTCATTCAGTGGATACACCTAGGTATAAGAGTGCACGTGTAGGTAGAGACTACGGATATAAGCTACGTGCCGCGTCATCAACCACCGTGAACCTACAGCGTCATCAGAAGCGAAAGATGCTGGCGTCGCCAAATCTTCCCTTTCTCGACCTTTTGCACGCGGTGAGAGTAAACGTGACGTCACTCGGCTTAAAGCTGCCAAACGGAATGTAACCGATAGATCGATTTCATTCGGTTCGATATCAACATTTATATAAGATTTTCAAAATTCCAAGAAAACGGTCGCGTTCAAAAAATCACCAACGTCATCAATTGTATTCATATCGTGACTTGACTTTTGACGACTTGATTGATGACTTCCTTTCAAATGGTCTAGGAAAAATTAATTTTTATCAATGCAACACATCCTACCCCAATCTCTTCGTGTAAAGAACGTAGCTCATTGTAAATTATTTTATTTTAAACGCGTTTCATATGTCAAGGCACACTTTTGTTGCTGGTCAAAAATTACATCAGACCACCTGGTAACGCAAACACGATCCACACCACAGGAGTCACGTGTGTATCTACATACGTACTGAGAGATCCATGTGTGTAGCAAGTACGGTTATCAGGATTGGGACAGGAAGTGGCAGAGATTAACGAGGGTAAACAAGAAGAGAAAACAATGCGTGACCAATGTTGATTGACATTTTTGCAATGATTTTCTCTATTCCCTTCTCTCTTCAAGGTCCAGTAAAAATTGAGTAATTCATAAGATCCTTGTACGAAGCAAAATAGTGATCGATATTTTATGATCATCAGTAATCAAGGAGCAATGCTATAATACAGTAACGTTTTATTGAAAACTCAAAACTCCTCAGTCGGAAGAGTCTCCAGCAGAGACCCGTACGGACCCACTGAGCTATGCGTGAGGTTACGATATCCAAGTTCGTTTACAAACAACCCGGAGCGACGTGACGTTCGATATGAGCGGTACGTCGCTCACCCCTTTCGCCACCCTGCCAGCAGAGTGCAACACCAGACCAAACAAACATAATGTAACTACAAATACCGATGGCATAACCCATAAGGAGCTGTATAAAGGAGCCTCCTGCCTGCATTCTGCGGTATACCTGGAACATAACCTAAAATCATAAGATTGTCTCGTCATTATACTTCGTTTTCTATATGCAAGCTGGAAGACTCGGACGAACAATTATTTTTGGCTAGAAGATGAAGAGGACGTACGTGTAAAAAGAGTCTAGGTGTTCGTGGAGGCTGTCTACGTCACAGGGACCCTGGGGGGTTGCAGGGCCATTGCAGAAGGGTGGCTAGAGAAGATAGAGATAGGCCACGGCAGTGGCGTGACTTGACAATAAAGCTCATCTCACCTTCAGCTCATCCGAACCCCCTTCTATCTTCTCTCTTTTTTTTTACTCTTCCTGAAATCACCCCTTCGTAATCCTCTCGCGTCCATCGGCTTCTCTGCATTCACTCTGCACAGCGGCAACTCTCTCGCTGATGGCTACGTATCGTTTGCCAACTGCTGGATACTCAAGAATTATAACGTTGCCAGTTGGGACTTTGAAACTCGGTCGCTATGGAACTTCACTTCTTTCGGACGTCCGATCGGAATTTTTGAGTCTGAATTTCTGTATCTTATGCTTCTCAATGAAAACAAAAGAAACAGGTAAAATACTTTCGAAATAAATTCTATTTTTCTCGGTTATATTTAAGACGTAACTTATAACAGTCAATAATCATAATATCGCTCTAGTCACGTGGTAGATTTAGCTGGTACCAAAAAGTTAGAACCTGTTAGAGCGAACGATCGCTCAATCTGTCAACTCGTCCTGGTTAGTCGACATGGAGGGTTGCGAGGGTTCGAAAGACAAGCCCATTGTTAAGCAACCCCTGTGGACGAGTCAGTTAAATCCTCATTAGGACTTTTAGCGACCTTCTATCCGACACTTGACACCAAGATCACTCGATATCTTTTTAAACCATATCAATATCATACGAATCCACCTTAAGAAATTGATGAATTTTAACAAGAAAAAAAATTATAAATTCTTTTATAACTCCTTAAGAGAATTTCTACATATCAAACTATGCACCAATTATTACAAAGCATTGTACAGAACCGTGTGGCATTAGCTACTTGTCTGCACGAATGCTTCCAAGAAGAGGTGAATGTATTGTTTACAAAAGTTTCGGCTGAATGAATTCATGGCGGATGCGCAAAGTCAGCGAAAAAAGTCGCGTTGCTAATGGCGACGATTCAACGTGAAACGACGAGCAGCAACGACGACACGTCGTTTCGGAACGTGGCACTGCGATAGCTCACGTGAACATTGTTGCAAATTATTCCTGGATATTCCTTAGAAACAACCTAAGGAGAACGAAGGAGAAAGGGAATATAACGAAGAGGGTGTACTGGGTGGTTGGTAGGTAGGTAGGTAGGTAGGTAGGTTGTTGGTGCATAGGAGAACGAGAGCCCCGCCGCTTCCAGTTCCCGTTGGTCGTGCCTGCCTCTCAAATGAAATGCTGACGATGCACATTGCACCTAGAACCAAGCGAAATGCGGATCGCTGCTAACCGGAACTTTCCGTTACCCCCTTCCGCTCCTTGTCCCTTTTAATTAATAACGCCGAGCTGGATGCGTCGCCTCTCTTTTTTCCTATTCTTTTTGCCATTCTGTTCTCTTATTTTTTTCATTGATATTGGCAACTGCAGTAAAGAACATTGAAAATCAATGTATTTGAATAGCAGATGAATAATATGTATTTTCATGGTTTGGAATAAAATGCAAATGACCATTGACCTCCCCCCCACCCGCCCCCCCATCGTTACACGTATGAAAAATTATTTTTCTTTTAAATTATTATAAAGAATACTTACATGTCATTTTTTATATTCGGATAGTTGACGAGGCAGGAAATTTTTCGGGGAATTTATTTTTAACGAAAAAAAAACTTTTTTCACATGTTTATCGGAAACTGTCGATGGCGACGTTTATTTATAATAATAAGTATAATCATTTTATGTACACATTAGACGATGTAACGGGAATTAAAATATCTTTGCGTCGAGTCACGGTCTGCCAATTGGATACCGACTCGACAAAACGATAATAATTATATGCAATTAGGTACCTATTAGACGATTAACGCAGCCTTGTACCGCAGAACCCTTGCTGTAATTAAAAGATAACCCCTAATTGGTTCCGCGCGTTACGATATCGCGGTCGATTTTAATTTGTGCTTTTGATTTTTCGAGAAATACTTTTCGACTTCTGAGCTAGGGAAAATGATAATGAATTTTATTTAGCAATTCTCTGAATGAAATTAACCCGAAGGTTACATGGCACGATGAAGATGACGTTCGAGACATGTATCGATTAATTTTTTTAATTGATAAGATTTCGATGTGAAATGATTTTTTTTTCTTTGAAAAGTCGTTCTCGCGTTCAGTAAGAGCGAACGTGAAAAGAAAAAAACACATCGTTAGCCAATAAATTTAAGAACAAGAATAAGCCTGAACAACGAGCCGTCGGAAGGCCTGATTCGTATTTCAGAGGGGTTCTTTTTAAAATTAATTAACAAATCGGTGGTATATCTTAAACGCTAAAGATTTTTTTTTTTAATTTGCGCTACGACATTTTTTGGTACGATATCCTTTGGTGTCAACTGTCTGTCCACCTTGAAGTGTACATTTGATACGCCCGTGAGTATAGCTAAGCGTAATTTAACCTAATGATACTTTAGTTCCTTCTTAGCGCCTAATTCTTCTATATTAGACAGAGGAATGTATAATCTTTTTTTTTTTCGTTTCCTTTCCCATGATCAGAACATCCAGCTTTTTGGCCTTTGTTGTAAAAATACCCGAGAAACAATTATGTCGTATACCCTTATACTCTTTTTTTTGTATGGAATACTCGATAGCCCTGCTTCCGACGCCATTTTGTTACGATAAAAAGACTGTCAAAGCGGATTGACAGATTATCAAACGTATCGTCATCGTATCGCGATTTATTAGGATCACGCGCGAAATTCGCTAAGGAGTATACGAACGAAAGCGACAACTGCTGGCTGTCGATACGAATTCAAATAAATCGTGTGTCGGATGCAGAACCAATTTTGTATCTACACAAGGAAGCGTAGTCTATTGACAATTTCTAAGAAAACAATGAAAATACATATATATATATTATACAAGAAATTTACAATTTACAAGACACCACAGTCCCTGCTATTTCTGCTCGTGATCCTGCATAGGTTGGAATTGACGTACGATAGTTTATCGAAGCTGTTCCAAAATGAACGACTGTACCTCGGCACTCAGGCTGTTTCCATGAAAACTCACCCAGAATATCTCAAAGATCTTGCGACAGTTATTATTACTAATTTTCACTGCACTTGTTAAACTTCAGATCCTCACGATCGCGTCTTTTCTTTAACATTGTCGATTCTACTCACCGGTAGAGTCGTCGGCGACGAGTTCAAATGGCTCTTCAAGTCCAGCAAGCGCCTCCTCGGCGCTGTCGATGTCACAGGTAAACTTCGGGACTAGCTGGTCCTGGTTGATGATGTTGTTGCTGATGTTGTTGCTGTTGTTGCTGTTGCTGTTGCTGTTGCTGCTGTTGATTCTGAGCCTGATGGGGCGGCTGTGGTTGTTGATTCGGTGGCTGCTGATGATGATTATGATTATGACTATGATGATGACTCTGGCGCACTCTCATAACCTCGCAACGTTGCTTATAAAGATCTCGCTCCTGCTGAAGTCGCGCCAGCTCGATCTTTACCCGCTGCAGTTCGTTCTGCAGATTTCGATTCGTTGTCTCAAGATCGTGTCGCTGCTGAAGACGCTTGCTGCGACAGTTCTGTGCGTAGCCTCGATTCTTGAGGGTCCGTCGCTTCTGCTTGAGCCTCACCACCTTTGAAGATCATCCGACAACCTTTACGAACAGCTCACGTATCGCTCTTGAGATCAGAATGATCTCGCGAGCTGATCTTCTAAAGTATAGTCAAGGACTCGGGGCCACTCTCTATACCATAGCTTCAAGAACTTTGACATTAAAATTTGATCAGATATTGTTTCTCACTAGATGCAATTATATTGAATTCCGTGTGATACATATATATATAAAAAAAAAACTTGTTTAAAGAAATATAAAGTTGTATGATCTTGGTGCTCAAGGTTCCTGATGGTTTGGTAGAAAAATAGAGCCGAGTATCTTGAACACACGTGGCAGAAAAAAGAGAGACCTCACTCACCTCTTCCCGCGGGCATCCATGGAGGCGTTTATTTAGCTCCCGCACGGAAAGGGACATTAGAAGTTCATCGTTCATGAGTTCATCCTGAGCACTGCCTCCGCCGCAGCTTGAGTAAATCCCGCTCCCGGATCGGTGACCTGGACTGGGTCCACCTGCTCCACAAGAACTGACGGAACACACGCTCATGGGTCTGCTTGGTTGAATTGTCATCCCTTGTAAGCTGTCATCCAAACCCTGCATAACACCCCCGCCCGCGGGAAGCATCCCGCCTCCTGTACTGCTAGCTGAACAGCCGTAGTATTCGATGTGACCTGATACAGTTATGTACCCGCCTGTAATCAGCGTCCGCTCTATTTCTTTTAATTTATTCAAACTAATTAACTCATCCAATCGATTTGATTTTGATTGATTATCTGATCTCACTTTTACGATCCAAACTGCTTAAGTCTGTAAGAAAATATTAATAGAGACTGACCTGGGTGTCTTCCATGCCGTGGTATATGTTGTAACTCCTGAAAGTGATGATGATTCGGGGTGGCAGGCCACGGCTCAGGATGAGGTTCAGGTGTCTGATCCTGAGGACAGTGTGGCCTCAGGTCCAGAGGTTCCTGCCTCAGGGATTGTGTGAGCCAACCCATGCTCCCCGACCCTACTTGGATATCATCTTGTACTAGGGAACCTGGTTGCTGCAGGTGTAACAGCAAACCACCCCTTTCACGAGGATCACGTTCACCACGGTGCAAGTGTAAGGACGGCGGGGATGCTGAGACCGGTGGAGTGTCTGGTGGTGTTCCAGGATGTGAAAGGGTCGTCAAATGAGGCGCCGCACCTGGCGGAGCTTTCACCAGGACGCCATGCTGCACCTGAATGTGCGGCTGACCATACAAGGGATGGGGTTGCTCCAGTTCATGTGCCGGAGGGGTGAGCGGGGCTAGAGCTAATCCTTGACCCTGCACCTGACTCTGTAGTTGCACCACACCCCCGCTCACCATTACCGTCGGAGAACCCAGTCGCACCTGCAACATCCGTTGTTCCGCGACGCGTTACGCAAGCTCTTCGTAAAGAAACGAAGCTTCATTTTTTAATAACTTCTTCGGCTTCGAGCTCTTTGTTTCTAATGTCATTAGCATTTCGTAGACCATGGCCGAATTATCCGTAATTTCTAATTGCGTGACTCCGTTTCAATAATTTTGGTTTTTATTTTCCAAAACTTGTAAATTTTTATTATACATCAACAAAAATAATTGTTCTCTGTATGACTAATGGTAACGAATTTACGTTTAATGCAAGATACAATTATTATAACTATATTAATCCGTAGACGTGAAATGGCTGTAGCGAAATTGCTTTGTCTGAATATTCGTACTTTCATGGTAAAGTTTTATCATTTATTTTTCAAAGAGACCAATTAACTCCAGTTTTGAGATCAGAGACTCACCTCTCTTTTGACGTCGGCGGGATCGAGATGATCTAGGACGAACTCCTGGACGTATTCTCTGGCGAGATGGTCCACAGCCTCCATTTTAACCTCGTCGACCTCTACCACCACCTCCTCTACCGCCTCCGCTGCATACGGGAGCGGTTCTTCACCGCGACCTCCTCCACCGTCGTAACTGCCTCCGTTACTTCCTGGACAACCCGTCAATGTTTGGTGCGTCGTAATCACTTTGTCCGTCAACAACACGACTTAGTCGAACTTTTACCGGTTCTCTGCAACCTCAGGCACCGTCGATAGACGCACTGAAAGCTGTTTATTTTGAAGTTTTTCAATTACGAAAAATCCGAAAGGAAGTTTCAAGAAGAGTCGTTCTTATGAAATTATGAAGTTGTTCTTATGAAATCTTCTTTGCTCATACACGGTATTCTTGAATAATATTTAAACAATTTTTATATCGCTCGTTTTTTCTCAAATTTTTTTATTTAAAACATAAACTGTCCAATCTTCTGTATAATCCTTCTTTTTTTAATAGTCCGATTTCGAGTCTTCTTTGGGCTGTGCTTCAAGAAATAGAAGTGCAACACCAAGCTGAGTAACCATTCAATGCGATTTAATCACTCGTAAACACACACGACATCTTCGTTAGCACAGTATAAGGAAACCGCACGTTCGCCTGCTATCGTTATTAGCGCACTTCACGACAGGTTCCTTATCAAATTGTTGATAATCCAAGAACAGCAACAGTTCATTCATCACAATCTTTTATCTTCAGTTCAACCCTCAAAAGTAGTTCCAATATGCAGAGTGTTCATAAAAATCGTAGTATTATAATCGAAATAAATATTCCCATCACAATCACACACGGTACCGACCACGTAAAATTTAGATGCTAAGATGAAAAAGTGACAGTTGCTCAAAAATAAAGTATCGGAAGCAACGTACAGCTGTAGTGATCTTGATTAATAAGAGTCGCAAGGTCGACTAGACGGAGGTCAAGGGTTAAATCCGTACGGAAATGGCGCGTAAAAATGTCTCGACTTATCCACAAGACGTCAAAAATTTGTTGACTGATAAATCAAAAAATATATATATATATATATATTCAATAAGACGGTGTTAAGCGTCGGGGATGAACGATTAGGTCGTAAAACCTCGAAGTAGTTGAGGTCGCGCTGCGGTATGGCCGCGAGTACGTATGAACTCGCAGTAGATACGCCGACCGAATGATAACTGGTCTCACAAGAGCGGAGGAGCGTGGTGGTGCATAGGACGTCGGGCGCCGCGTGTGACGTCACTAGGAGGTGTGGTCCGCAATAGTCAGCCCTCCGACGCTGGCGTCGATTGGTGCACCTGACTCGTAGACGCCATTGGCTCCGTCCCTACCTTAGTCACGGACTTCCCTCGCATGCCAGTTGAACCTGGCCGGAGAGACATTAATTTTTAAAGTCATTATTATAATTTTTCACCCCGTAGGACCACCCATTTTTTTCGGAATTTCAATTTACCGGGGAACGAGCGAAGTCTTATCGTTTCCCTCGTCGGATGTTGAGAACACGTCGGACTTATTAGCTATCGTAATAACTTTGACTCCTTGTGAGACTCTTATCGGAACGATTGTCTAACTTGGTAGAACTTTTTATTATCCCTTATAAATATTTTTCTAATTTTTTCGCAATCCACGATTCAATCACAATTTCTGCGATACATGTAAAATCTCACGGGACAGACACGATTTGTAGATACAGTGTTATGATTTGTGGCACTTCGAGGGGTGTCATTATTTTATTTCTACAAAATTTTATTTTTACTCGTATATGTGCCTTTTCCGTAAAATCGGGTAAATGTCCCAAATTATATGCCAATAATAAAATTACTTGTAAATACATACTTGAAGCTTAGTTGTCCATTAAAAAAAAAAATCGAAATTTTAATTGTTATGATTTTTTTGTCATCTTAGAAATACAATTTCATACACAGATACAAAAGCCATATTTAAGACGTCTAAAAGACATTTCTGTCCCTGCTAGACAAATTCAAGACAATTTTCAAACGTTATGTTGTCTGGCTACTTATTGTCAGCATTGCAATATATTTCATGTCTGTCTGATCATTTCAGTAACATTACTACTTGTCCGGTACGAAAATGGCTTCACTTTCGAAGGACCTTCCTCTATCAAAGAAAAATATAAAAATGATACCTTAAGAAATGTTACTATGATAATAAAGAATAAACTAGCACAGTCATTAATACATAATACCGATACGTATAAAATAAAAGCAAAAGAGCAAGAAACAGGGTGAAAATTTGAAAAAGACATAGAATAGGAGTCGCGGTACAAATCAGAGAATCACATCTTAATAGGGTTCCGCAGACATCCACGAATCCTACCCCAGGTTAGCAGTCTATACCCATTTCTAGAACGCCGAGACTTTAAAACGCTTCATGAATATCAAATTTTCATTCTCGACGCCGAGCAACGCGTCCATCCTCACCCTCGTCTATACAGCATCCCGTTCTCTACGGCGTGAATGCAAATTGTAGTCCTCGCGGTTATATACCTACGTATCTACCTTGCAGACACATCTTATCCCTTATCTTATTTTTCTTTTTAAAAAAAAATAAATAAATAAAAAAAATAATAGAAATACCAAAACAACCCTTACAGTCCTCATCTAACAACACAACCCAGATACGAGATCGTGTCTGTTCATTGTATCGTGGAAAAAGAAAAGCTACCAGGATATATTGAAGATGTTCACCAAGGACTATCGCGACCCGATCTACACGGCTGTTAAACTTCTTTTCTTTTGTCAAAATAAATTTCGATGTTCCCTTTTTTATTTTTTGATAAGCGATTCTAATAATTTCGTTGGGTCTTTGAATTTGCTCAAACAGACTTTGACCGTTGTTTTCCGTCGGTCTGATGAAGCTTCGGAGAATAATGGTCGGACCATGTTTTCCCGCGACTGAGTTCAAGATTACAGATTGATCATACAAATGACACTGTGAAATAGTCAAGAGACGAATACTCTGAGCTTTAAGGTCTATCCTTGACTTTAACCCTGTCGATGCGACTCGATGGACAGAATTTTGTTGGTCTAGACGGTAAGTAGAGACCCAGAATAGAGCCGAGGACGCCGATAGGATTGGCCATTGGGTGACCAAGGAATTCGTCGACGTTGCAATTCGACATCCTTCCCGCTTGCTATTTCTGTCGTAAAACTTATACCGAGGCGTGCAAATGAGTCTTGATTTTTTCATATATTAAAAAATGATAATATTTAATTTTACGAATTTCTTGTTTTTTTTTTTTTTTTTTTTTAGAAAATGATTTACCAAATTTTTCAGTTGGGTTTTCCCTACAGTCAAAACATATTTATATCTTATTTGAAACTCGGTAAAAAAAATGTTATTTTCGAAGCCATTCTTTTTATCACCTGTAATCTTTGTACTCCCGCAAGATACTATAGTACGAGATAAATTTATCACTTTGTGGATATACGTTTGCGTGTCGGTTAGTGACGCAACGAACTTTTACTCTGAGATTTATGAACGCAATTGCACCAGACAGCCAAACATGAAACTTGTAGTAGTCACGTTTAGCGCATGTGATCTTAACTCGAATTCCAATCTCCACCATTTATCCATCTCCAAGAACTTCTACGAACGCTTTGAAATTACCGATAGCTCCTATCGCCATGGACGCGATGCGATCCCGCGCGTTCAATAAATTCAAAGATTAATAAAGATACCTTCAACAGAGACACATTGGATTTATGAGGAATATCCTAGAATGAATTTGAATTATACCCAGAAAAGATTTGTCGACAATATCAAGATCCAAAGATTAAATTACTCAGAATGCAATGCTAAAAAATTATTAAAATTAACGTACTTCTCTGGCCCTTCGTATATTTACTGCAGTCCATAAATAACAATGAATTTTCATAAATAATATGGAAACGTGTCAAAGGAGAAAATATTTCAAATCGAAAGTTCAGGATCGAAGACTGATTCCAAGGATGAGTTTAAGGATGAGGCTAAGGCTAAGGCTACGAATAAGACTTAAGGGTAGAGGGGTGCAAAAGGCAAGAGGAAGAATGAGGGAGAGTGCTGAGCCAGCATAGCCGGCTTGCCAGGCTGCACATCGATACCAGCCAGTCAGCCAGCCAACCTACCAACGAACCCACCTAGAGGCCTGCAAGGCTTTCTTGCAGAAGCGGATATACCTTAGAAGCTCAACCGGAAAATACCACCTTTCCTACAGTCGCCATTCCTCTCACGCAAATTTCACCCTGTGAACTTTGCCTAAGATCATAAATAAAACTGCGACACTCATTGATTCCCTTTCAAAACCTGAATCGTCCAATCGTATAAAGACACCCTGTCCAAGTCCTTGCACCCTTTGGGATCCAAAAACGAAAATTCACAACATGAAATTTGTTAATAATATCTAAAAAAAATATTGACCATGAATTTACGGTAAATGCATTTACGTTAATTAATTCCAGTAACCAAACCAATATGTCCGCCATGAAATTTCATACAACGAAAACAGGTTCGGTTAAAACGTACTCATACGATCGAACGTCGTATACGTGATTCAGCTTCCGGAATAATATCCCCAATTCATTCATAAGAAGAGCGTTCGACGGATAATCCTCGAGTCATTTGTCTGCCGGCTGTTGAGACGCTCATTTGTTCGTGGCGCGCGATGACAGATGACAATGAAGTAGGCTACGGCTTGTAGGGGTGGCTGCCACCGCACGCCGCACAGGGATGCTGATCTGTTTGCCATTCGTGCCCAATTATTCTCGGATCATCGCTGTGTATCCATATCGAGCATGGAAACAATCGAATAGCGGTATTTGTGTCGCCATGATTAAAAACAAAAGTCCTATTCAAAAAAATCACCATTACCATGGCTGCAGTACTGTCAATAATATTAATGTTAAGAGATCCATGGTGGATTTCATTACAAAATTTTTTTAAAGAAAAAAAAGAAAAAGATTATAAGGGGGGAACGTCGCAAATCAAAAATGACAAATCGAACTTTCCCGGCGAGAATGGCACCGGACGCGATCGCATTTAGCGGCTTCCGGTCGGTTCCGGAAGTCCCGCCATATTTGTCACCCAGTCGATTATTAATGGCGATGCTTTATTGTTTCGTGGGAGGGGGGGGGGGGGCAAAGAGTGGTCACGGTTACTGCAAGGCGTAGACGAGACTGTGGAGGTAAGGGGTGGTTGAGTAGAGAAGGTTAAGTTCCTCGAGAGGAATTGCCGCTTCCCTGAGTCGGCTATTAGATTTAATGGCCTCCCCTTTCCCGAGGACATTTTTATGCTTTTTTCTTACGATTTGCCGCCGATAAAATCGGGACAAGTGGCTGACCCGATCCCTCCTGATCGTTCGATAATGTCAAATGACCTCCGTGCGATATCGTATACAGAATTAACCAAGTCTTGACGAACTGCCATCCCTTAAAGTACGCACTGCCCTTATCCGTCAAAGTTAATTCCTCGTGAAAGACTCGCACAATCACTATAATACAGAGATAAGAGTTTCAAGTAATGCAATTCCATAACCAAGGTAACTTATGTTGATACTGTACAAGACAACTCCAGACTAATCAAAAGGCGTCTAACGATACTTAGAGTTTACCTTATCAGTAGTGCTACTCTGATAGTCATTAGCTCTGCCACTGTATATAATTGCTTACTATCATGGTATCCGATAAGATTCCTCGTAGAGAATTATAATTAAACTAATCCATGACACATTAATTAGCTGAGTTATGGTTTATCATATTCACTATGAGCAGACGTTAAATTGCAACATTGCCAATTGTCTATTACAATTTTATATACACTACTTTATGCAGCAAACTCATATTTTTCAACCCGAGAAACTTCGTCGCACCGATTCAAGATTACCAATCTGAAGAAATATATATATTTTTTTTTTTTTTTTCACGTACAGCAACATTGATATCACGAGCTTCGGAAACCTTGATCCAAATAGAAGATATATTGGCGTGTGCGAAGCTGCGCTGTTGTTGGTCAGTTCTTCTTTTTTTGAATTTTTTTATTTTTCCCGCATTTTATATCTCCGAGACTATTCTAGAATGAGAATAAAAGGTTTCTTAAGATCGATGAGACCAGCTATGGCTGTTACTATCGTTTGATGCTATGGTAGTTTTTTTTTCTCTTATCCCCCTCCACCGCCATTACCCCCGGCTCTTGCTCTTTCATTTCGAATATCGATGCGAAAAGTTGTTTACGGATATGGCAGAGACGGTCAGACAGACGAAGCGACACCAGAATAGAGAGAACCAAGTATCACGTAAATGCGAGGACATAAGACGCGGGTGTCGGGTCACATCTGGCATCTGCAATCTGCACGCGCGAGTTCAGGTGACGTCACATCCGGCCTTATGCCGAATAAGCAGTAATCGGAGCATATAAAGAGGCGCGAGCAATTTCGAAAAATCACGAAGCACGTGGCTCGCGCACGGAAAGTCCTAAGAGCTTTTTTTAAGATTCTTAAAAGTGACGTATACGCGTGAACGATCCGACTTGTCTGATTATAATATTATGCTCTACTTCTAGAATAAGGATGCTGATCGATCAATAGATTGATACTATTATTAACTTTTATAATGCTTGATAATGGACAAACATTAATTCCGGTATGATGTTGTGCTTGGAATTGCATTTATTTAACTATCCAAACTCATCCGCTAAGCAGAACGTAATATTACGTTTAGATCGGCAGTAGTAAGATGATATAACGAGTTTATTATCGTACCGAGTGAAGTAATTAGTTGCTTGAGAAAATTCACTGATTAATCATAAAATTACAACGCGTACTAGCTGATTACGTATAAAATAGAAAATTGGAGCAAAGCAGCAATATGATGATGTCTGGTCTGAACGAATCTGTTACCATGCCGGATTCGAGCGCAAGAGAAAGGTTATCTTAGCCACAAGGAAATACCAACTGCGATCATAATTGTGCTAACAGCTTTATGAAATATCAAGACTTATCGTTAGTTTATTTCATTAAACTGTGGAGGGACAATGTTGCACTTTGTAGCGAATAATAACAATAGTATCCTAATAGATACTTCAGTTCGTTGCAGTTTATCTTGAGTCTCTGACCCTGCAAAGATGCGCGCTACCGAATTAGCTCACGCGTAAATGAACGAATGTTGTTCTGACCGTAACTTTATAATGACCATGACCCCATCTATTAAATCATTAATCGTTATCGATCAATGCGAATTAAATAATTACATAGAAATGCATTATCCAAAAGCACGAAGAATTTTAGAAAATAATTATATATAAAAATTCATAGAATAAACGAGCGTTATGTATTAGTTTAATTGTTTTTTTCTTATCGTCGTATAATCCATGGATTCTGTAAATGAAAAAACAAAACGATTTTATAAGCTATACGTAGTAGAGAATGAAATCTACAAGGCAGACACTAGATAAGGGTTAGGAGATACTGACTGCATAGAAAGAAGGGTGATTTCGATGATGTGCCAGAAAGGGGTGAGAGCAGGGAACCAGTGCGAGCAAGGGTTGAGAGCAAACATCGTTAATTTGCACGCAGAATCCCGGCAGCTCGCTGGTGCAGGGTAAAAGGTCAACATTACGTCCGTATATCAGGCAAATACTCTGCGCCGGAGCGTGTAATGCAGAGGATGGTTCTTCCAGCGGTGAATTTTGTTGGCCCGCAACAAACCAGTACTCCAACCCCTTTGGCTCCTTTATCCAGGATGCTGCCACGATCGCCCTAATTGTCTAATTGGCAAATAAATCCCGTTGTTTTCCAATGCCGTGATCCACCTAACCCATCCCGCCCCACCCAATCAATATATCCTGGCTTTGTTAAACAAAAGTCAAAAGTATACCAAGTTCCAATTGCGAGAGCTTCCTCACACTTTTCACTAAATTTATCCCATTGGACGGAGTGTTTGACCCCGCGGGGTTACCCAGTAGGAGTATAGCAGTTCGTACCACGCCGAAGTGGTGTACATACATACACGGTGACCTGTGAACTCGTGCGCGAAAAAGGATCATTGATTCTCTGATCGTCCATGGAGAATAGAGAGAGCTAAAAGAAAGAGGGTATATTTTTATGTGATAAGAAAGAAAGGAAGGGTATGAATAGAATTACTGGATTGGTTCCCTGGCTTGTGAAGAGGGTCGATCCGTCCTGTAGGAATCAGGTTCAAAATCGTTGTCCTTTTGCTCACTTGTCTCTCCACAGGATAGAACGTGGCTGGATCGTATCCTGTATGTGTTAGTTATTAAGGGTTGGTCGGTCGAATTCGCGGAGTGGAATTGAAAGGGACTGGTACAGAATGATGGAGGATGGGTTTCAGAGACTTAGGGGGTTAACTGGTAGAGGAAGGGGTGAACGATTATCGGACAATAGTTTGTTAGTGGGATTCACCTGATGTATTGTTCTTCGGGAAATGTGGATTCAGCTACAGCAGTGACTTGCTTCTCGTAATGTGCGTGGAAAATCAGTTCAGTTTGTATGGTATGTGTAGAGTTTAGTGCACTATTGAGGATTTAATGTTGCACTTGACTTACATTAGACTGCGAATTCCTAATAGAAAAACTTGGAGATGAGGATTCGATAGATGGAGAATCATAATTAACACCTGGTTAAAATTATTAAATCCATAACCACTCGAGTCAAATGAGTGTGATTCCATTTATTAGGTAGATTTATATAACTTATAAAGCTGCGATAGAATAAAAATATTTGTTAGCTATACTTAAAACTAATCCATTAAAATATCTTGGGTATATACATTTATATATATATATTCTTGTGTGTATAGTAATTTTTGCAAACCTCTTCGCAAATTTAGTTTTGCTGGATTAATTGCTCAAAGCCACTGTAGTGCGAATGCTGATTTTTAAGCCTTGACAGATTAATAATATCTCTCATCAGACAACGAAGGATCAATGATCAATTGTTAACCATTTATCAGTGATTTGCTCGATTTGCTTGGTGAGAATAGGATTTCTGACACGTAACTTTACTTCCAGTTTACCTCCTACTGCTTTTCTTCCTTCCATCAACTAGTTGGATTAATTTAAAACATCAATTAAATTTAATTACCGGAAATCCAATGATTTTAATTAATCAATGTCAACTTGGCAGTAATTATTCATATTTACCGGAAAGGAATCATGTAAGATGCACTGCGTTTCTAATGGCTGCAGCTTGACAGTTACAGTACCAAGAAGACTGTCACTTCTGAAGAATCCTCTATAATAGAAAACAAGAGATATATCACTGTTACTTGCGTTCCTAGTAATATCTCAAGAAGCAACATAATGAATGTACTATCAAAGGCCAAAGCATTTGCATATTGTATAGAAATGCTTTAGCTTAACTAATAAAGAAATTATTTGCACTTATTATCAAAGTTAAAGTATGTTATTTCCATTAGATTTGTCCTATGTTGCATCTTTGAAGAGTAGCACAGTTGCACACATACAAAAAGATACTACATCATTGCATTATACCAAGTATTTTGGATTGCCAAGTCTAAAGATTAATAAAAGGCATACACGATTAGCATATAAATATAAAAAATAAGCCATGACAGTCTGTTATACGTTACTTAGATATAACTTAAAGTAAAATTATCTGTGAAATCACTGGTACATCGATGCCTTAAAAATTTGACAGTCTTTTTCAATTATCTGATTAAATGTATTCAGTCATTCGTATGCAGTCTTTTCCAGTATCCTCAAATATTCATTGCAAACAAGAAGTAACGACATATGCAAAATAAATATAAAAGTGAACGATGATGCAATGAAAAGAGTACAAAATGAGAATCAAAGAGCTTATCGAGGCGTGGCACCTGTGGTGTAGAATGTGTAGTATTAAAATGAATAAATAAATATACGAGGATTGCAAGTATGAAGTTTTCATACCTTGGATGGGTGCAACACAGGATGGGGTTCATCGAGCATCTGCAAGCAACATCCTAATCTATTTACTAATATAAATCTATCGAGGAACTGGAATCGACAGGATTCTACCGTTGTGTCATAAGTCGCGAATACGATCATTAAAGAAATGAGTTAAAAAAAAAAAATTAAATTAGAACGGTAAAGTCAATGTATTCGTTTCAATTAGAGATGCAAAAACCGAAGCCTAATATCAATGTTACAAAAAAGATGATTAAAATGAAAAGAGAATCCCAAAATTAAAAATGCCTTGATATCATTCATTCCAAAATTTAGACTTACCCTTTGGCCCAAACTTGACATTTCACTGCGTGCCTTTTAAATGCACGCTGACATTGTCTAGAAGTACGATCCACTACACCGCTTAATGGAAACACAGCCTCATATTCAGGATTATTAGTGTCCCTTACTGTAGAAGTTCTATCAGACGGTGGGTTGTCAGATGGATACGGAAACTCGAACATTACATAGGTGTCTGCTTCACGAGCATAATTCACACCACGGATTATCGATAATTCAAGGTCAGAGTCACCTAAATCCGTGCAGCTCCTGGTGAATAGTTGTGATTAAGTTATTGTAACAGAATTATCGCAGTCTCTTTATTATTGTGGTCACTTACTGAACTATCGCATAGGTCTTAATTTCATAATGATGCTGTGGTGGTGGCAATGCGTCCCGTTTTCGAACTCTTAACATATCAAGATCTCTTGTGTATCCCAAAGCTAATCGTTCCCATCTATTATAACCTGCTACGTCACCTAAGGCCTTTGAGTGATCCCTAGTTGATAGACACCACTGTGAAATAACAGATATGTTTTATATTTAAGCATGCGCGAAGAAAGGACTTTGAAGTATATCAAACTTTTTTAATCAACATATCATATTATGATAATTACCTTGATTTGTTTGATTAATTGCGCTTCAAGATTATCATAAATTTGTTGATCAGTTCCAGTAGCTTCCTCAGTGCAATTGTCGGCTGAGATAAAAGTGAAATTATCTTCATTGGGGTCTATTCCATTTACTTGTAATTGCATTTTTGCCAATGGCGATAACGGAACAGAATCCATATCGACTGGTAAACCAGATTTGCTTGCTTCTATTAATGGATCCAATCCCTTGGCCTGCCTCAAGTAATCTTTTGCCAAATCCAGATCACCGTCTTTTTTTGCAGCTAATGCAGCTTGCTTGAGTTCTTGCTGTCTTTGTTGTAATTGCATCATTTGTTTATCGGCGCGCGATGTCACTCGTTTTTGTTTATTCACTGCTGGAAAGAGAAACAATTATTGTTGCTATATGCTGTATGGAAGCGGTAAGAATTTCAGGAAAAATATTGTAATGTAATCAGTAGCGTTTATTAAATACCTAATTTGGACCTTGGAGGTACAGGAGGAGCTTTCTTGTCTGGTGACTTTTTGTCCGGTTCTTCCTCAGATGGGGTCGACTCTGGTACTAATTCCGACTGTGATTCTGGTTCAGGTTGTGGTGGTGAAATCTCGGGCTTAGCTGGAGATGCTGGTGGTCCCATCGATAATGGTGGAAACCCCGGCGGTGTAGGTAGCTCATCAATAGGAATGGGTTTTCCACGAGCATGTAACTTCAGTGCATCCTCAAATTGTTTACAAATACGACCGTATCTTCGTGCTTTTGAGGAATTTCCTTCTTCTTCGGCTGTGGTTTTTGTACGACGATATACTTCCAGTCTTTCTTTTAAAGCAGTGCCAATATCCGAAGTTTCCTTTGCCTGGTTCTGAACTGGTTCTAGAAATAGTTGTTATTTTAATATTAAAATTTTCATGATCACCACGGTAATACATCTTTTGTAACAGTTAAATAATAGAAAATTTTTAAGGACTTACCTGACAGTTCTGCTTGTGCACCTTGTTGTGTTTCACTTTCCTCTTTTTCTGTTACTGGTGGACTCGCTGCTGTTGTTCCTGATGAAGGTAGATTGGGTGATGGTGGCATGTCAGATAAATCTATATCTTCACCAGCTATTAGACTTGCAATCACTATGTCGAACTGTTTAGCTAATTTTACATGTTGAAGAGCTTCTTGAACGTTTCCAGATTTCTTCCAGGCAACAGCAGCTGTTTTATATTCCTGCTGCCGTTTTTTCAATAATTCTAGTTTCTCTGGGTTCACAGTTACAGCTTGTCGAGCTTCTGGTACAGGAGTTTCTTCTGGCACAATAGACTCAGCAGGTGTTGTTATTTCATCAGTTTTATTTTCTAAGAATACAGATGTTTAAAATAAATACATAAATCAAAACAGTTTTTACTTATACGGTACCTGTAGGACCGTTGTCAGATGATTCTACAGCTGAAGGTGGAAGTACTGGTGGTATATCAGCCTTATTCACAACTTTCCCAGAATGTATATCAGCTAACATTCCTTCCAATGTTTTAACACCTCGAGCAAAACGACGAGCTCGTCCTGCTTCATTTTCATTCTTAGCTTTTTTCTCTGCAGTTTTATACATAGCTAGTCTTTCTTGTAATAATGTTATCATCTCTGTAGTATCACTGTCAGTCTTTTCTTCCACGTGTGATTGCTCTTCTTCTGAAGGTTCTGGAGAAACAGTTTCGTCTCCCGTTATCTCCTTAAGTTCATTCTATGACACATATAAAAACATTATCCTAATAATAAGTAAAGTTCAAAAAAGGATAGTAAAGTTTATCAATTGTTTAAGGTACCAATAAATCAGGATCATCATCTTCACCAGACAATTCTTCATCAAGTTCTATGTCCTTCATACTTTCAGCAACCATAGCGTCAAGGTTTTCATTTGGAATAGGCTTTGGTGCTGGAAATAGTTTTTATGAGGCATCAACTCTTCAATAGAAAATTAAAATATCTATCGAACAAATATGCAATATACCTTTACGACGTCGAGGACGTTCGGAGTCGTTATTAGACGTCAAAGCAGCAAGTTCCGCCTCCAAATCTTGATCATGTCCATCATCAGTGCCGATTGCGGCGATGTCATCAATATTATCAGGAACTTCAAATAACCCATACTTATGGAAATGAAAGTTGTCATTATTATACGCGTAATGAACGACAGATAAGAGGGTTACAACAAAGTATAAAATTTTGTTACCTGCGCCAGGCTTCCTGCTGGTCTTGGTCGCCGTTTTACTTCCTTCTTCTTGCCAAACATTTTTGGCTGTATATATGCAGATTCTTGACACTCGAGCACGGAACCAAGCTATATGAATAATATTCTCAAACGTGTATAAAAAGTTTTTGGATCTTCATAATACGTCGTCGTCACTATCATGAAGTCTGAAGGCTGCGCTCAAGATGTATCATCCGCGGTAGCGCAAATGTTGAAAATTCGTTTCATCCTACTCCAAGATTCACCATTGAATAAAGATAGCGAATCTTTGAAAGGAACGTGAAGTTGCCTCAGTAGGCCTACAATTACATCGGCACGCAATGAATCATTTAATCTATGCTCTAAGTATCTGTCGCGTCTGTAAAGAAATCACGATCAAAAGAATACAATATATAAACAATGCTTTAAAAATGCTGTATTATTAACAAATTACCTTAATTGATATTGTAATTTTTTGTCATTTCATTTTTTAAATTCTCTATACAATTCGATAGTCGATACCAAATCTCGATAGGGTGTTGAAACGATATTTGCTTTCTTATTAGTGAGTGACTTCATAGTAATCGGTCATATGATCGACTTAGAGCAAACTGGGCGAGTCCGAGTTTCATCTTTGACGGCTAGGTCCTCCGCGTAGCTATACCAAGTAAGAAAAGTACAATATTGAGGCATAAGAATGAAGGGTTGCCTGTTTAACATTGACGGAGGATACCTGGAAGGCCTTTGCCGTGGATTCAAGTGCGGAATTCTTCAGCAAAGTGACTATCTTAATTTGGTCCAATGTGAGACCCTTGAAGGTAAATTAAGATCCATTTTGTTACCTTATTCACTATAAATAATAGTATTTTTTATATATTATCTAAAAATCTCTATATATACATAACAGAAAATCTTTTGCATGTTTTATTTATTAAGAAATTATCACAAAACTAATACCCAATTTACTATAAATTGTTCCAAACTGTATAAGGTAAAAATGAAGTAATTAAATACTTTGCAATTAATATATAATTACTTTCTTTAAAATCTAGCATTATATTGTGAAAGATGAACGAATTTCTTTATAGATTTAAAGCTACATTTGGCTGGAAGCGATTATGGCAGTTTTCTTGCAAACGAACCATCTCCTCTATCAGTCAGCGTCATTGATGATAAGCTGAGAGAAAAGCTCGTTATTGAATTTCAACATATGCGCAATCACTCTGTCGAGCCTTTGTCCCAATTCCTGGACTTCATCACTTACAGTTATATGATTGACAATATCATACTTCTGATTACTGGTACTTTACATCAAAGACCAATTTCTGAGCTGATTCCTAAGTGTCACCCACTTGGTAGTTTTGAGCAAATGGAGGCTATTCATGTTGCTGCAACTCCAGCTGAGTTGTACAATGCTGTATTGGTTGATACACCTCTAGGTACTTCAAACAATTCGTTCAACGTAATAAAAATTTATATATTATTTTCTCTGATATGGTAGATAATTTTTTACTATTATTGTAGCTCCATTCTTCGTCGATTGTATCTCCGAACAAGATTTGGATGAAATGAACATCGAGATCATTAGAAATACTCTGTACAAGGCATACTTGGAAGCTTTCTATAAATTCTGCAAGGACATCGGTGGTACTACTGCCGATACCATGTGTGAAATTCTTGCTGTAAGATTACTTCTATAACATCTATTGAAAATTATTTAAAAACAACAATTACATAAAACATATTTTACTATCATAGTTTGAGGCAGATAGGCGTGCAATCATCATCACGATCAATTCCTTTGGAACGGAATTAGGTAAGGATGATCGTGCCAAACTGTATCCTCGCTGTGGTCGGCTGAATCCTGATGGATTGGCTGCATTAGCACGTGCTGATGATTATGAACAAGTTAAAGCTGTTGCTGAATATTATGCTGTAAGTATTATAGCCAACCTAATTGAGTAGATATTTAATAAATAAAGGCAAGTGTAAGTCATTTGAACATTCTATTCCAGGAATATAGTGCCCTGTTCGAAGGTGCTGGAAACAATCCTGGTGATAAGACCCTGGAAGATAAGTTTTTCGAGTACGAGGTACGCTTGAACGTACAAGCATTCTTACAACAATTCCACTTTGGCGTGTTCTACAGCTATTTGAAGCTGAAAGAACAAGAATGTCGTAATATCGTATGGATATCTGAGTGCGTTGCTCAAAAACACCGAGCTAAGATTGATAATTATATACCCATCTTCTAATTAGACATGTCAGTCAATTTCATCGCCATTGTATCTATCCCCGTGCGAGCACAAACGAATGAAGTTCGGTTCTAATTCGTATTGTTAGATTCTCTTTATCAGTCGTAGTTATTCGATCAGAACGATCGCAATGTTTTATTCGCAACGCCGAAACGTTAGAGTCTAATTCCAGCCACAGCACATCAGAAATGGATCACAACTGCCAGATGAATTTTACGTCGTTAAAACAGATTATGCGAAGCTTTTAAAATTACTTTGTAAACGTAATTCGCAATGGTCACAGTCTACCGTACCATTTAATTTGTCTTCATCGGCTATGAATTATTTTCAAATCGCTACAGAAAAACTTCTATGTATATAGTGTATTTTATTATATTCTTCGGTGTCAAGCACTGTTGCATAGTATTATCCCTTGGTGTAATTGTTAATTTAATAACTGCAAACTGTATAAACTAATAAAGTTAAAACGCATTCCACATACATATAACGAGTACTATAATGATGTAGTAGACCATAAACATGGAAATGCTCAATACTCAATGACATTTTCTTAATATGAAAATAATTATGTTGTCTTATATATTTACATATAAAACTTTCTTATACATTACAGTCACGTGTCAGGATGCACATTCACATGTTCTTTAAAAACCTGCTTTTAATGGAATATTTTTAGAGTACTCCATTATCATTTACTTATCGTTGCTAATATGGTATGAAACTGGTATAGCATATCCAAGAATAGAATATTATTTATATTATAGGAAAGAAAAAACTAATTATTTATTATGTAGTTGTTCACTGTTAGTTGGATCGCACTGCATTATTTCTCTATTCACTGCACGATTTCCTTCTGCACGTGAATCGTCTCTTATGGAATTTAACTGATTACCTTTAGAGGATGGTGATATATTATTTATATAGTGTATAGGGGTAGGCACTGTATTTATAGTAGAGTTATTCGTCGCAGTTAAACGCTGATAAGTCGCCAAACTTTTGAGTCCTATCACTTCATGATTTTCTTTCCAAAAACGATCACCAATGATGTCATCTACCAGAGATACAACTATAGGTTTCAGTTTACCATTCCCATCAGGTGCTAATTTTCGAATGAGGGTAGTACCTTTTCGAAAAGATGCTGGTTCATCATTGTAATTTATTCCAAACTCTTGGAACAGCAATTCATTTTTGTGTGATGATAGTGTTCCCTTTAATTTTTCACCTGCCTATAAAGAAAAACTTGTGTTGTCTGCTTTGTAATACCCTATTACAAAAGAATAAACAGCATATTAATAAATACCTGCGCAGATGTCATTTGTCTCTTTAAAACGAGGTTCCAGAAACAAGTATTATATAGATTATTAACATGGACATCAGCTTGCCTCCAGGATAAATAATCCCTTAGGTTTTTATCAGTTGGATAAAGAACAACACGAGCATCAAATGAGGGTGGATAGCGGAGTTCTTTATTCCCTATGATACGAGGCCAATGAAATACATAGGACGAAGTGAACAAGGAATTCACATTAGACATCAACTTGGAAGCTGCAAGAAAGAAAAATATTAACAATAAATATGTAACTGTCTAAATATAATCTTTGTTCTATAATAGAAATTTTGTATTTCAATGAATTGAAATATCTATTGACATACCCCTACGCTTAAACAGCTGTGTATCTTTTCTGAATACAAATGAATATTCATCACTCTGACCAAATGCCAGAACAATTTCCCTGAAATCTTCCATGACGGTGATAGCTGCACGGTTCATCAGCTCCAAAGCTGCAGCATCGTTAGGTTTAATAAATTGATGAGCAGCAGAAAATTTGGAAAAACTTCGCCCGTCAATCCTAACCACGATCCAACAATTAGGTAAACAAGAATCATCTCGTTCAAACTGTTTCACGTATTCAAATTTGCTCATCGCCATAGTTGAAAGTTTGATAATAATTTGAAATCTAGCTTTGCGTGTCTCCACGTGTATTTTCGAAGATTGAAGTTCATTCGCGGTTACTGTCAATCACCATGTCTCTTGGAACCTGTTGACATCGGATACTGGACACAAGAGCAAGAGTACTGAGGTTAACGCAGCTAGAATTCGCCGGTGGTCTGACAAACAGATCTGGTATAATATATGGAACTCTTTAGTTATGATAAATTTATGCAGTATTTACAAGTTTCGTAACAGGAGTATATATATTCATAACAAAATTTTAATAGAAAAAGTTCTCTATCGTTCACCCACGTGCAAATACCTATAATACGTGTACAATGGACGTCTAAACATCATTCTTTGTTTTATAATTTAAATAAGTATCTTTAACAGGGTTTGAAACTAGTACTTGAATATAAATGTTCAGTATTATCAATTCTTGTTCAATGTCGAAAAATATTAATTTCTACATTAACTTTATTGGTAATTAAGACTAGCTATCTATATTTTGATTACAGAATTCAAATTCATTTTTGGATGAACGTTTAATACTACTGTTGAAAGTTATTAACTGTTTTACATAGTTATGTTAAAACAGACCAAGCACAAGAAAATGGATTTGGATATACGATATAAGAGCATACAGACAGATATATCAATATTACAGATACTTGATGAAACTGCTCGAGTGAACCCTCTTCCAATGATATATCATTTGATAAAGAAATATAACGAGGAATTAGCCCAGGAAGAGTTGTCTATTGGAAAGCTTAAGACTTTTCGCTCGTTACTATGCTATGAGTATCAGCTTATATATGGTTCATCCTGTAGTAATGAATATAATATACTACAAGAACTTGATATTCCAGACATTGAAAATGTTTTTTTCATCCCAGAAAAGTCATGGAGTAAAGAAGAGTTGGAGATGATGTTAGACATTATGATATTGCAGACACTTTTGCACTGTTCGGTAGAAAAGTTTAATGCACATTTTGAGTATTTTCACAAGCATATTGATATATATATGAGGAAGAGTGCAGATGCAAGAACAATGTGCCTCAATGTATTAGGATATTTTGCAGACACTCAATATTTGCAAATTATTCTAATGGACCTCAATGATTCTCTAATGAAAGAATTAGAAGATCGAGACTCATTTTTTGCAGATGCTATAAAGTTGTGGCTCCAATTAAAGCATGACACAGAATGGGGATCACTAGTGATGCTTTTGCCAAAAATTATTAATACTTGTTCTTCTGGTATTATAACGTCTATACTTTGGAAATTCATATTAAATGAGCAATATGATCTTAATAGTTCACTTACAACTTTCTGTATCCTAGCTGATATATTTTTTCCCTTAAATCCAGAAGATGCTACACAGGAGCATATTGATCAATATATTGATATAAAATTTTGGATACTGATCTTAAATGGTTTAAAGTCTCCGATTGAGCAAAATCGCAAGCGAGCTTTATACCTTATGAAGAGAGCCATGGACTTTTTGGAAATTCATGAAAAGGAGCTAATAAATGCCAAACAATTTTGTGATAAGCTTTCTGTGCCTTTTCTTTGTACACGCAAAAATTCTTCATTTACGTCAATCGATACAACCAGAAAAAATTTCTTTCTACTCATGGAAGCGCTTGAAGAGAAACAAAAGCATTTGATAATACCAGCGCTGCCTCTTATAGAAAGTCTAATAGATGGAAATATAGATCACAAATCATGTGGAAATTGCTTTGATACACCCTGGCTGCAGTGCATCATGGAAAGGGCATTGCAGCATGAAAACAATGCCATTGTAAAGTGGGCTCTTCTGCAAGCATTTAAAATGGATCTGGATATGTACAATGACAATTTCTTAGCGGTTATAGTGAACGTCCTTAACAACACCTTCCTCTATGAATATCAGAAACCAGATAGACCACCAGAAGTAACTGAACAATTATCCACACTTTTTACTCGAGCAGAAGAGGCAGAGTGCAATCTAGTAAATAGATTCATTGTACTGATTTCAAAAGTTTCATGGGGACCTATTGCCATATATCATGTATCATATGCATTAAGCACAGTACTCAGTGATACTCCTGTACATAATGTATGGAAAGCTGAACAACTAAGAGCAGTCAAAGAATTAGCAGAAACAAGCTTGAATATGCATTCTCAAACGCTAAGAGCTGCCTCGCAATTACGAATTCTAATGTCCCTTGTCTACAATACACAAGTATCTCTTGATTTGGAATTAATTGCCAATACATTAGCAGCATTTCCAGAGGGTGAGGCTCTGGCTCGTGGAACACCTGCTTGGATTCTAATTACAAATTGGCTAAAAGAGTTTATCCGTGAACCAACTATTAATGAATTCTTTAAGAAAATGGAAAAGAAGATATTAAAAAAAAATTCTGTACAGAATTCCATCATAAGGGCATTTACGTTAATGATTATGCTCTTGCATGATGCTGACTTAATATTTAACAATACCCAGCACTGTGAAAATTGTGCAAAGCGAGTACTGTCTACTTTATTCACTACATTAGTTGGTATTGACAATAGACCTTATGCTCCTGCCGATTCCACAGTGGGGATCATATTTCTCATGAGTTCATTGTTGAATATGTGTACACTGGAAGAGGATCAAATAATTAGCAAAATGATCACACCATATCTTGATGTTATTTTGAGATTTATACAGAAAAGCGTGAGAAATACTCTGACATTATCCACCAGCGATGATGTCAATAAATATATATGGGTAGTGAAGACATTTCTTAATGTGAAAGATGAGCTGGCAAGTCGTGGCTTTAATAGGCACATAGAAGATTTTGAAAAAGAAGCAATAGAAATAATTAATGGTCCTGAAGTTTATCAGCCTGCTCAACGATTATTCGCATTATACATGTTACACTATTGTTACACCACAAAGAATGTACATTATAGAGACATAGAGACTTTACTTAAAACATATGGTATCAGGAATATCTCTGCCTTAAAGACTCATGGAACAACCTCTACAAGTAGACTTGCTTCAGAATGTTATAAAGTCACTGCACAATTGATTGATATGTATCTTGATACTGTACCGGTGGTGTCCTGGGTAAAAGTCAATTGGCTGGAGCATATTGAGCGTATCTTTGAACGTGGCGGAAAAGAAGTTATTCCTGAAATGCTGAGAATTTTAAGTAAATTGATTAGCGTAAAGTATAAAAATCTTGATAAATCTACTGTAGTCTCCTTATTCAAATATAGCTGGACAACCACTTTTGAGAGCAAGAAGAGTGAAGTTTATTGGCAAGCTGTTGAAGGAATCGTTGAATTCCTTATGACACCAAGTTTCTTTGAATCTAAAATCTATGCTGATGCTGCTATGGAAGTATGAACAGATAATTTATTGAAATATTATGTCCTTGTAAAAATTCTCTAAATATATCTCGTCTTTCTAGTGGATTAATCTTCTAATGCGTGAAGGGGAAAATGTACCAAAAATCAAATTAATTTTCCTTGATTATATGACTGATCGTTTGGGTGCAGATTATGTCAAAGTCTTTCCTGAAGCGATATTCTCTTGTCTGCTACATGGTACTGTACCTCGGCGTGATCAAAGAATTGAATTGCAGACTTGTACTTACATTGCCAAATATGTCAGAAAGTGTTTTGAGGATGAAGTACCTATATGGTGAATATATTTTATTTATTCAATAATTGATTTCAGATATGTATAAATTTATTGTGTTATTTTATCATATATTAGGAGCTGCAATATTGATACTGTTATCAGAGCAAAATCTACAATTCTGTTGTGCAAAGCAATTGCAACATACTCAGAGGATGGAGCAAAGTTTTTATCATTGGCTGCTCATAGACTAGAAAGTTTTAAAAATAAACGATATTTTGGTGATTCTCACTTGCATAGAATCAAACATCGTATAATGCAGGTGTTTCTGTTAATAGTACCTGTACTAGATGAGGTAGAATCACAAACATTCTAAAATCTAAAGATTGTTTTAGGTTTTAGAATTTATATAATTTTATTTGCAGGAGAGTATTAAGTGTTTGCACGACATTCTTCGAAATGACATAATGTCTGAGAGTAATCAGCACAGCGTTAGATACATGGAAGAATGGTTACTCATTCTAATATATACGAATTATAATACTATGGTGGATTCCTTATGGGAAATGTTTACCCAGGTTTGTTAAAATTTCCTATATCTAAACAGTATAAGTTTTCTTTAATATTATAAATGAATTCTGTTTATTTATAGGGACATTTTAATCGACCTAGTTGTTTAACTTCTGCTGCTAGTATAGCATATCATGTAGCACGATTTTTACCAAAATTAGCTCAAACAGATTTTCTTTATTCAGCTATTTCACATATTATACCGTGTTGTATGGGGCAACAGTTCAACGTACGTCTCTATGGTCAGGTTAGTTGTATTTTATGTGAATTAAATATTGTTATATAATTTGACGCTAATAACTTTTAATTCTGATAATTTTTTGGTTTTATTTTCATTTACTAGGTAGTCTTAGTAAAATTGTACGAAATGCTGATAAGCGTAATTGGCCCAAATACTCCAGCTAAATTTAATGGTCTGCAGGATGCAGTAATTAAAAGTCTTCAGTATGGAAATATGATGAAAAATTCTGGGCAATTGCAACACGATTTTTATTTTACTATCTTTCATCCAATGGATGACTACAGCTTGGAAGTATGTTTTGCCTTATTTAATGGTCATTGTTCATAAATGATTAATGCACAATTACCATTTTTTAACCCAGACTATTTATCAAGAATTGCCACGGCTTGCGAATATTAGTTGTGACGAGTGGATTTCACCAGAACTGTTTAAAGCACTCAAATTTACAATGTTGAATAGACACCCTATGAAACACTATAATCCTACCAGGTCACTCAGTGTGTCACCAGTATCCCCACAAATGTTAAAATCCTCCCATGGTGAGTTAAATGGATCATATTGATAGTTAGTGGTTTCCACATGCTATTCAAATGTATTTTATCACAGCTGGCACATTCACATCAGAGGATATCGACATAACTACTACAGGTACCTTAGATATGCAGAAAAAAATTACTCCATGGAAATCAATGGCACCACTGGATGAGGAACTTTCAAAAATATCACAACTATCACTATCTCGAAAGAAGAATAATGGCGAGGACGGTATTATAGTTGTGGCCTCACTTGTTGATCGGCTACCTAATCTTGGTGGCTTAGCTAGAACTTGTGAAATTTTTGGAGCTAAAGAATTAGTTATTTCATGTTGTGAACACACACAAAACAGAGAGTTCCAGAGTTTGAGTGTATCCGCGGAAAAGTGGATCACAGTCACAGAGGTATTTTTTTGTTTTCACAATATACTTAAATTTGTTTCCATGACATCAAAAGCAAGAAATTGTTATAGGTAAAACCACACCAGTTGCAAATATATCTGACAGAAAAAAGAGATTTGGGTTGGGAACTAATTGGTGCAGAACAAACAACAGAAAGCATAAGTCTTCCAAAAATGAAATTTCCGAAAAAGACTGTGCTGGTGCTAGGGTAAGTTTTGTAAGCGATTAAGCTTTCTTCTTCTATGAAAATTATTGATCTGGTAATTTTAGCAATGAAAAAGATGGTATACCACCTAACTTAATACCACTCTTGGATGTTTGTGTCGAAGTACCACAAGTTGGTGTAACGCGATCATTGAATGTCCATGTTACAGGTGCCATATGCTTGTGGCAATACAGTCAACAACATACCTTTACAAAATGTGAAACATAGTTTAAGATACTCATGTACCCACGTCAAACAGAGACTTGCCTAATACAATTTAAATACATTTTACACTTACACGCTTTTGTGATATTCTAATAGATTATCGCAATCTATTTAAAAAGAAATACAATAAAAAATATGTTCATATATCGCGTGTATTTTAAAAAGAACGAATACAAATTGAATTGCAATTTAACTGCTATTTATTAAACTTACATTCGGTGAGTGATCACATGTTCACGGAAACATCTATAACTGTACGTAATTTCCTATAAGGGTTGGCAATGCTCAAGCACTTAAACATTGTAACCAACAAGATGTCGTTTGCCAATGCATTCGCCAATGTAAAACCAGCAAATAACTTCAACAGCAACCAGGGTGTTCAACCATGCCTCCCTCACAGTGAGGTCACGGTACCGACCAGTTTTGGCACTCTGAATCAACCTGCTGATTCCAGAGCGAATGGCAGGAATATCAGCAGGAGTAGGCGGCACAAGCTCAACCTTGGCATAGCTTGCAATTACCTTCAGCTTAGGCTTAGCCTCGGTAATAAGGTCTGAAAATCAAGCAAGGTAACAAAATGTCAACAGACAGCAAATTGTGGAACCTCGCAGCAAGTTTTTAAATTATAATAAAATATATACATATGCTGACATTTATAAAATTGAAATTGAAACTAATTTTCATCTATTTTTAAAAAATATTACATGAAATAAGATTGGATATAATATCGTTAGAAATATGATGAAGTTCTATCGTAGTGGTTACATGTTATATAAGGGTCAAATTGAGGAGTACCGAAAGTTACAAGAATTCGATATGATTGATTGAACTTCGACTGACAATGTTCAAAGTAGTAATTTCATTGGGAAAAACATATTTCCAAAGAGATTACTTACTCTTCATGAGAGCTGTGGCCTTCGCTGCCATTTTTCGTTCTTGCTGTTCCCCGAAAAGTTACTTCACCCTCTAAGAAAAATGGCGTAACTCTATGCCACTGAAATGTAAGTATTGGAACGCGTACGCTGTATTTCTGAGGTAGCTGGCGAGCGCACAGCCGTTTCACTCACTTCATGTAGTAGGTTGTCCTCTTCGAATTGAACTGCGCATGTGGTATACAAGTTGCGCAAAAATGTTGTCTCGTCGACATATCAATGCCATCTGGTGCCAGCCGTGGTGCGATGGAGCGAGCACTGACAGAGATGAACAGGGAGATGCACAACGTTACGGTTTTAGGCGATACCAAAAACATGGCGCTAAATCGTAGCGGCGAGGCTGGAAGTAGGATTTTGTGATCATCGCCTCCGTCGATAACGCGTATTCCGTCGTAGCCGAACTAAACGCGAAAACGAATGTGTAGCTTGGGCGGGCAGAGGTTCTCCGTTACTTACCGCTGGTTCCTAAAGCAACCCTTAGAACGAGACCGGAAACTATAGAACTTCTCAAGAACCATTGAAGAAGCCTACTGTTGAAACATTTTTAAGAAAGTGTTTTTCATATATTTATTTTTTAAATACTATTAAACATTATTGGATCTTGATTTACTTTCAAAATTTATTCAAAATAT
>JASANN010000111.1:103503-119287 GCA_031762395.1 Calameuta pygmaea | reverse complement strand
TCGCTCGACCCGACTTCCTTTCCTTCCTGAGGTTTTTCCCCCCTAGTCCTGTGCGCGAAAGCCGCAGGACTCGGGGGTTTTCCTCACAAAAAAAAACACGGTCCCCTGTGGGGCCTCGGAGAAGTCGTAGCTCCCTTCTGGAGAGGTAGGACCTCATGGAAATGGGCGAGGAGGGGCCCATTTCGCTCCCTTATACTTCCTACTATTTCCAGTGTTCTCTTTTCTCGCACCTCCCGAATAATCTGGTTCTCGTGCACACGTTTTACGCATTTTCTTCTCTCTTTCTTCCCTTAATTCTTACCATCTCTTCTTCACTCTTTCTTTTTAACAATCTTCCTCTTTTTTCCTTAAACATCTTCTCTGGCTGCTGCTACCAAACGTTTCTATTCTATTTTCGAATCTTCTATTCCTTCCTATGTCTCCATCACTCTCCTCCTAGTATATCCTTCAAAACTAAGTTGTTAGAAAATCCTTTGGAAAAGGAGAGGTCCAAAGTGGTAGCTCATATAACATACCACACGTATATTATATTGCAGTGATATATTTAAAATATATCTCTAATGGCATTGTTATTGCTAATATTTCGCAGGCTATATATGTACAACTGTAATTCATATACTGTATTATTATTGTATTTCCGGAATAAATTATCTTGAAATACTTACAATACGTAAATATTCTTTTGCCCTATGCGAATATCCCAGATTACGAATGAGTTCTGTCTCTTCCTTACTCTCCTCCGTCCTAACTTCACTTATGCTTCGACACCCCTTTTTAGCTTTGCTCCATTTTCTCTGCCTTTATTTCCATTACATCGTTGGCATATCGTCGAAACTTAAGTGGTCAATTCTTGTTAAATGAATTCGCATTAGTTCCAATTTTTGCCGATAAGGGCACCACCTCCTGGGCACGATAAGTGGCGCCATCTATGAGAGAACCAAGTGAAGCGAATCCAGGAATACGAACAGTGGCAGTTATTTTTCTCAGAACCGACACATGGTATCGTTCACACCCACACAATATCTCAAGGGCCAGCGACTTCTTACAAGGTTTTCAGGAAAGCGAACAAAATATACTACAATCGCGAAAGATAGACACCCATTTAGACTGACTGCACCCAAGACTATCGTCCTAGCGTGCTCTAAGGGTGCTCAAGGTCCCCGTCGGGAGTTCTGGATAGACCATACTGCAACCACAACCTGGGTCCGACCTACTGAGCAAGTTCAGCAGATGAGGCGGAAGGGCAACTCCCGTCACCATAGTCTACGTGTGTTTCTCTAACAATGAACTCTTACGGCTACTCGAAGAAATTATGCTAAATCCAACCAATAAATTAAGAAAATGAAGAAAAGCACAATAGAAACTGAATGAGCACAGAACAGAAAGAAGGCAGAAAGAAATAAGGAAAGCAAATAAAAATGATAGTAGCAAAGTAAGGAATACGAGTATAGGAATAAACAAGAAATAAATATAGAAAATGAATATAGAGATCGGTATAGGCGATCGGCCTGTAAGGAAATGATCGCTCTAAGCCTAAACGCTCCCAAAAGTGCGTGAGTTCTGCGCAGCAATTCTGCGCTCAGCCAAATTTTACAATTTCTAGCATTTCTAACTTTTACCCACCGTGGTTCCTGCTTTCTAAGTATTATTGTATACACTTGTTTATATAATTCATCAATCGGGCTGCTAGCAACATATGAACTTTATGTCCTCTCGAATATGGCTACTAGTGATATCACCCAATGGTCAAAAACTCTAAAGTACTACACTACTAAAATAAAAACCCCAAAAAACATGTGTAAAAAACTATGCCAATTACAGAAATGCTGTGAATTGTTCTAAAAAAAAGGATTAAAATCATATTATTAATGCTAAGTACATAAGTCACTACGTATCTGCTTATTACATGATTTACCACTAACCCATCATTGTAATTGTATTTTCGAAATTCCCTATAACGTCTTCGCTACTCTTTTCTATTACTACTGTTTCTCATACTTAATTATGATTTAATTGCCATTTAATAATTAATAAAACTTTAGGTGATTCCTTATCGAGTACTACTTGGAGGATCCGTACATTACTTTATATAAATTTGCGTTCATTATGTCAGTCTTCAAACTCAAAACCAACGTTAACTTTCTATATAAAGCATATTAGCAATCAAAATTTAAAAACTGCTTATACATGCTTTTGTTGCTAATGTTCGTTATATTGGGGAAACTAAAGAAACTCGTATATTTATTCGTAAAACAAGGTTTCCAGAATTTGGTATATTAGTTAAAAACTTATGAATACTCCAAATTGAAGTGGTTCTAACGCTCAAGCAGTAATTTTATTAAACACCACATAATAAACGACATACATGTGTTGTATCATTGTGTAAAAGCCAAGTACACATGTAAATAATTTACGAATGTAAGTTAATAACTAGTTTATAAGGAATTTAAATCTATGTATCATCCAATCCATGCATCTTCAATATATATCTCATGTCTTTATTAATCCCAGCTCTTAACTCTAGACTCAGGTTCCAAAATTGACCAGTTTGGAGAATGCTTCTCACTGGATAACCAATTAAAGTCATCGACACAATTCCAATTGTTTACTTTCTGATCGAGTCCAGCTAAATTGAAGTGACTCGTTTGATCTTCATAAGTCCAGTTATATGGAGCTACTCGTATTTTAGTGCAGTCTTCTATAATCGCTCTGCTTGTTACATGAAGGTAAATTGTACAGTCAATCGAAGAATGTAATCTTAATTGCTGACATGCAAATGCGAATTGACATTCTGTGCAATCGTGGATAAATACAGATGATGCAACAGGCCCTACAAGGATAGTGCATTGTTTTAAGTTAATCATGTGTAGTGTACTGGGTGTACCATATATTCGCACTGTGCATCGGAGTAAATCTGAGAGTAGTACGTCATTCTTGTTAACATTTTCTGCATCAAGTATCAATTGGTCATCAACTTTTCCCATTACAGTATAGGCACTATCACCATACTTGCTTGAGAGTTTGTTGTTTTGCTTTGTGGTGCCATTTACAATGCCCTCTGATATTTTCAGATCTTTTAAGCCATCAGTGACATCATGTACTTTCTCTATAGGCTTTTTGACTGCTTTGCGGGCCTTAAAACCAAATTTTTTCTTGGGCAGGAGTTTTAACTCAAGCTCACTTGCTTCATTTTCTAAGAGTTGCAAATTCTCTTGAGCTCTTCGTATGTCGTACATTTTTAAAAACATCTTTGACTGTGATAAATAATTCTTGAGCGTTTGGATTTCTTTATTTGCTTTGTCAAAAATACCAGGAAGAGCTGACGTAGGTGCAGTGAGTGCATCATTCAACATATCTTTAACCTGCTTGCATGATGCATAGAATGCGTCTTTAAAGTAACTGGATTGCTCAGATTCAACAGCGAGTTGCTGCCGTTCCTCTCTTCGTCTCTCGATAACATTTTTTCGTTCACGATCTCTTTTTGTAATACGATCGGGCAAACTGCCCTCTATCAGACTAGAGGGATCCATATTGATAAGATACTATTTTTCTGCCCCAGAGATATTGCTCTTTAGTTTTGAATTGGTGTGACTAGCATCACCCTGAATTTGTTGGGACATAAGATCCGGCACTCTAGCAGCTTTTTGCAGGACTTTAAGCACTTGTTCTTGTTTTTTCCTATCAACCTTTGGGTAATTCTGAAATAAAAAATTAACGGTTTCATATTCTCTGACACCTGTCAATTTGAATATTTTTTCACAAGTCACGTTGCCATGGGTTTTCTAAAGATACAGATAGCTAAATTCAGGTTATATGATATAAAGCTCGTAATCAAAGAACAGTTTATTAAAATCCTAATTGAATTATTGGAAATATGTAATTTTAATGACAAATATTGGCAGTATATTCAAAATCATATCGTGTGAATAAAATTATCAATAACTAACGATGAAAATAATCTGTATTCAGATCACTGTTACTATATCAATTCTCATGTAAATTGATTACCTTAATGAAATCTTCTTCTTTCACTGAGATGGCACAAAGAAGAGTATAACTTACACCACCGGCAATAATCAGATAGAGTAAACTTTGAAAGTACGCCATGAAGTGCTTATAATCATTAACGTTTTTTATTTCTCTCCCAATCTTCAAGATCTAGTGTTCTTATTTTGGTATCCCCAGACAGTTTTTCTCCAACAGTGTAATATCCGTTCAGAACTTCAGGATAATTCTCGTGCATGTAAAATCTGAAATCTAAAACAAAAGTTCACCACTCGAAATGTACCTATTTTCAAAACTCTTCACACAGGCATACATTACAATAACCAACAGATATTAAAAATAAGAAAGAAGTCTCAAACTAAAAGAATTCTTTATGTCATTGTAATGAGTAATATAACAATGAGAAAATTTTTTTTTTCGCGCAACATTACACTTCAATATCACAGAAAAAAGATATACAAGTATATATCTAAAACGTCTATCTCAATAACACGATCCTACAAAAAACCCAACGAATGACTTTATATCCCTCACGGAGTATAAAAATGCTCATTTTCAAAGTAACCTACAATTGGGAGCGGCAGTCCGAATGCAGATCACTACACGTACCTTGTGATGTATTCATGCGATGCCATACATAATACGAGCCACAAAATAATGCTAACTCTATTGCCAAACCAGTAATTGTAAATACTTTTATAAAACCGAAACGAGACTTGCTCCGGCCCATACTACGACAGGCGGTAAGATTCCCTTAAATGGAAATCATCAATACCGTGGTGGAGAGACGAAATCTTGAGGGAGAAGCGACGTAATGGCTAGAAGCGACCAACGGGTTACAGTAGTGATACACACCTACATGTAGCAGCCAGAAAATATGTAGATACGAGTAACGGGCAATGGGCAACTACGAACAATTCTCTGCAATTCTCTAACCGGCTCACCCACGTTCATGGGGAATACAGGGAACGCACCTCACTGTTTCACATTGGTTAACATGTTCTCCGTGCAGTAAAACGGATCTAACGTCAGCACTTCTTTCCTTTGACATCAAGACGCGCCACATTTGAATATATGCGACGCACCACGACGCGACATATCTTCAGATATCATATATTTTTAACGAATATATTCGAAAGAAGATAACGAATATGTTAAGTAACCATATAACGAATGGTTGAATGCTCCTTAAATAATTATGGTAATATATACATACAGAGTGCGTATACTATTATATGGATTTCATAATAGTCGTAAGGATAAAAGAAACAGCAGAATCCGTTTAAATTCAAATCATATTCATTGTGAATATATATGTTATAAAAATATATATGCATAACAAGTTTTTAGCGTGGCGATTCTTTAATTAACTATTATTATATTAATCAAACAAATTGGAGATCACTTTAGAGCGCGTATCCTATACTCTCTCGACATTGTGAATTGTTAAGAATTTTTTTTATTCAATCGTTATATTGTTTTATTTATATAATAGAGTTATCTGCTTATTATAAGCCGTCTTGCGTGATACTGAATATTGTATTACAGGTAGTGTGTTCGTTAATTTCCTGAAAAATCCCATAAATTTGCGACTAATAGCCAAAGCAGCCGTCTTTGAAGTAAACAAAGTCCTCAAGATTGTTAACAAAATTTAAAGAGTAATTTTATAATAAACTTTTTCCTTTCTCTGACAATTATGTTTGTATACGATGTAATATTATAATGCTTTAAGATCCAAATAAGTAAAATTAAAACGAACTTCTCTATCGGTTTAAAGGTATCGGGAGGTTTTTATATGCTAAAAATATAAGACACATAAACATTATAGTTTTTATATACTAAATTATATAATGTTAATAATGTTAGTCACGTTGTAGTAATGTACAAAGCATCGATGACTTGACATCCTTAGCCTTGTTCTTTAGGCCAAGGCATTACAGCATAAAATAGTCAATCCAGTTGTCTATGTACAATCGTTACTAACTCTCTTCTGTCTATGACAAAATGGAGTTCGCTACAATTATTCCATACTGTTTCTCTCGTTATTTTCAGCAAAGACAAGAATCCCAAATAAAATCTCAACTGCATAGCGCACACCTTCTGTGAATATAATTGCAATAACTTTCCGAAGAGAAAATAAAAACAATAAGGATTAACTTACGTTTCATAGCCTACAGCGTTTTGTGTCTGATTCCTTCTCATATAGATAGATGAACGGACGACGCTTTTAATAATATACGTGCAGAAAATACAATCCGAGATGACAAGGACTCTTCCCTAGTGCATAACAATAAGAAAATCTTATGTAAACACACATGTGTCTACAGAGAGTATGGGAAAAAAGTTGGTACTGATTTGAGAAATCAGTTTTTTTTTTTTACATTGATACTACCATATGGTACAATCTTTTGACAGAGCGATAATACATGACGATGGGGATGATTGTATCTATTAAAAAAAATTTTGTTTAATTGATAATTCAATGCTTATTGTCCCACGTTAAAGAATCGATGGCCAATTATGTCTTAGGGAAAGGGTCCATGTTGTCTAAATAAAACTCTTAACTGATTTTACTGTAAATCGGTATCTTATATCGTAATCAAAATCACTCGCTTATCAGTAATAATCTGGTAGTTCCAGCGAAGTATACAAAAACTGGAGAATTCTCTAATCTAGGAATACTCGTACTTACTAAGTGCGTCTGATTAATGTAAACGCGATCTTCTCGGCTGGGAATACATACCGTGTGCATTTGCGACACATTACAGCTATTTACATTTATATGCGAGAGAATAACGTACGCATTGTCTTATTCATAGCATGCACGGACGTTACAACGCACTACTCCATGTTTTCGTTAACGATTCGTTTCTTTTCTTTTTCACTTCTTTTTCCTAATCAATTCGTTAGGTAATCGATAACGTTTGTCTTGTTCAGTTGACAGTACAATTATTAGTATCGATAAATCAGTTGTGATTTTCATATACATAGAATAGGACTTACATGATAAAGTTTTTTGTGACAATATTTCTGAAATTTTGTATTTGTAATTCGTTTTAATACTTAGATTTTAGATTTAGGAAATCGTTTATTTCTGTGAGGTAATGATATCTTGGGATATTGGTTTTTTTTTTTTAATGAGAAATAATATTTGTTTTGACGAAGTTAACGATGATAATTTAATTACAAGCTTTTATTGAGAAATGAATCGAAATTGTAATTTGCCTAAGGGTCACTGTAGAGTTTGGATGAATTTTGGTCTTCTGAACTATGTACTTAGAACACATAAAGGAAATGTTTGCAATGACAACGATTGCATTGACGTGTGACCATATGTAGAAATGGTCGACAACTCAAGTAAAATTTATGTAACAACTGTAATCCATTATAGCTCTTTATACAACTGATTTACAATATCACTCTGGGCGTTCGTTAAAACAAAACCGCAACATTAGATGTCAAATTTAATACAGTTTCTTATTTCTTTATATTGCGATTGCGAGTCATAAGGCAGTATATAAGCTTGTGAATATTTGTTACCAAAGGTTATATTATTTTAGAATCATATTTTATACCTAGAATCACGACATACGGTTACCGATGTAGCACTCCGTTTTGTCCAATTCAAAGTTTACTAATTTCTAATTATGAATTCCTATACGTTTTCATTATTGCTTGTTTCGTATCTTTCCTAAGCTTGGTCATCAATTAATATGTTATTAACAGGAAAGTGAAGATGGACATGACTATTCCTTGATAAATTTAAATGAAACTTTGACAAAGCCTCAAAAATGTTTCAATTAAACTACAAGCACTGATAAGCTGTCAATTTTGGAAATCATCGTGTAAACACATATTTCAATATTGAAAATAAGGAATAATTATTTTCCAAATTTCGGGTAAATCTCTTATATGGCATTCCAAACAATTGTGCTCCGTAATGTCGTTTATTGAAAAGGCATCTGTACATGTATATCTTGCTTTTTGTGATATAATAAATTAAGACCTTCGATTACGTTATTTCATCAAACAAAAAGCCCGTTCACAAGATTTGGATATAGTCATCCTATTAACTGCCACTACGTTTTTCGAGTAAATTGTCCTTTTTAAATAAAAATGGAGAAGAACAATAAAACGTATATTATTAGTATAGAAGTTGAAACTCGACAACCTTATCACAAACGTAAGCTTGCTTCTCATTTTAATAAAATTGTGCGCAGCCAAAGACTTAGATAACGCCAAGGACAGTCGCATCATATACGTCATTACTTCCTGGATATGAGAGCACAATTTTGTGAATCCACGTTCCCAAATTTTCAGTTACCCGAATAGTACAGTTTTATTAAATTCAGAATTCCCAATTTAATAATTAAGCAGATATTAATATACCTATAGAGTTTGTTGCTTTATTGTTTGATATTATATGAGCCTTATTTCTGGCAGGACATGGCAATTTATAAAATGAGAGTAACGTTAATAACCTGCCCAACGTTAAGTATGTATACCACAATATAAAATCACTCAATTAAATATAAATAAAACCTATGTCTCAAGATCCGCGGTTTTTTTAAGCTACGCAGTTCACCTTAGTGATTTTAACGAGAGCGTATAAATATACGAAGAGAACAAAAAAAAAGAACTAGGAATCGTACAATAGTGCCTTACGACTCGGTATTCCAAAATTTATCCAGTCTTAAACAAAATATAATTTCTAATAGCACAAACCAATTTCGGTCATAGATAAAAAATAATTTCTTTTTAATTGGCACGATAATATGTATATTCCGTGTCAGTCCTTTAATTTCGAAGTTGTCAGTAGCTCCCTATGTATTAGAATAATTTCCGTGATGTAACATTTCCCCCTTTTTTTTTTTTTTTTTAAACGACTGTACAATTCTAAATCTTGCTCTCCAGTGCCAATCCCAAGAATTAATTTTTCCATATATATTGTTTGCCTCTAGTCCCATTAACGCAATAATGCTCTTCTCTATTTCTCCGTACGTGGATCACAACACAAGACTCCTTATTCGAGCATACACAATGTGGAACGCAATTCGCATACTTCTGTCACATCCACAAATTACGTAAGAAAAAAAAAAAGAAAAAGAAAACGAATACTCGCAGACTCCCAATGTTACACTCAATTATTGGCTTATCTGTAATTGATTGGCTGTTGAGTGCTGCCATCCGATAAGCCCTTTAATTAACCCCATTCGGACATTCGACGATTTGTAAATCGGGGTATCGAGGCACGGGGATTATGATAAAGGGCTGGGGAGAGTCAACAGGACAGTCTTTTGAACACCATGGGGTCATGGGAGTACTGATACACTGTGGTCCGCTACGACACCATCTCGTGCCACCCGCTACCGTTTGACGAGTTGCTCTCAGGTGACGCTAAAAGTCCCAAGATATTAAATGATTATTCAATCATCAGGTTTCCTGGACAGTGTTTCTCAAGAAAAAGGATTATCATTGATGACTTAATTGAACTAACCAGTCTTTGCATTATCAGTTCTCTCAGGAGAAGACGATCTTGGACCCCATATCCGTACAGTGCTGTCATCAGACACCGAAGCCATCATTTGGTGATAAACGGGATTCCAGGATACGCAATTAACTGTCCTACTGTGCCCCGTAAGAGTTGCTATGGGCAACTCTCTTTTTATATGCCACACGTATACCTTATTATCTGTAAGAATCGTATACGGAAACCATAAATCAATAGAGCACATTCAAATACATGGAACACATAGTATTTAAATGTATTACCTATTTACTTCATGTAAAATTTAAGCACATATAATTCTAATATTGTTTCCAATTATTGACAATGAACGCCATGCGAAAGTAATGGGACAAGGATATCGCATACAAAATTCTAATCGAGATTCATTTTGATGTCTCAATCATTATCTCTATAATGATAATAATGATAACCCACCTTCACTGCCAGATGCAACAAAGTCTTGATTGACACCACCAAAGCAGCTATGAATAGTAAAATGTCCTTGCGTGACACCTTGGAAACGTCTGACTAGGCATCTGTCTTGTAAATCCCAGAGATGCACGCCTTGATTGGCGACATTGAGTAACGCCAATCGGTCCGCTTTATTTACGCTGAAGGACATCACCGGGTGGTCCTCTTGGAGGCTGAAGAACACGCACAGTTCCCATCGTGATACGACACCACAAAATACTTTCTTTTTCTTTTTTTTTTTCATCAGTAATCGAATACTCACATCGCGAAGTCGCACAACTCATCAAAATTATAACCGCGAATACGATGATGAGAATCGGCGGCTAGCACGGTCTTTCCATCGCTTCTGCACCAGAGACACCTCACTCGCACTCCTTCCCAGGAGTCTAATACGTTACCGTCCATGTCCTAAAGCATCGATCAAAAGGCAATCACGAAAAGACCGTAAGATGCACTCGGCGCACTATAATGTAAACTCACGCATTGGTAGAATTGGCCACGTAGACCACCGGTTACGAATTTGTTTGCGTCGCGATGCCAAGCACAGGCTGTGAGCGAGTCCTCAGTGCTTTGAGTCAATTTAACACGTAACTCACAGTCGGGTGTGTCGACACTCCAGAGCCAAAGTTCAGGACAGTCTTCAGGCCCACAGGCTATCAGGTGACTACTGTCAGGACTCCATGCGATCAATGCCACACCGTACGTATGTCCTTCCAGTGTCTTCCTGTGCGTTACTCTCAAGGTTTCCTATATCACATGTTCGCAATGGGGTAGTTACAGGTCCAAGATTCAATTTTTAACCCTTAACCCCTAAAGGTTTTTTTTTTTTTTTTTTTTTTTGGTACCCTCAAATCCAAAACGTGGGTCATTTTTGATCGGCTCGTTTCTCACTAACTCAACGTATTAGAAGAAATCTATAAAAATTCATATATTAGCTTTAAACCTTTTACTAGTACACTATGAAAAAAAATCTGAAATAATTATTTACAATGTCTTTTTATTATATACTCTCAACCTTTCCAAAAGTTTAAATCGGCTCGGAGAAAAATGACCCAGATTTCGGGGTTAAGGGTTAAGTTTATCATCAATGAACTCACGGGGTCAACGTCCCATACGATAACGGTCATATCCTTGGACCCAGTGGCTAGCTTGAGACCATCTGGTGAAAATTTACAATACCAGACTTCGTCGCAGTGATCATTGAGCACCTGGGTGGTATGGCACGGGAATTGCTCTTTGCTACAGCTGTGATCCACCAGCAGCGAGACATTCTCTAGACTCGTCTGATCGAAATAAATTGAAAAAGAATTGAGGGATTATTAAACGATTTTTTTTTTTTCAGTGATCGTTATCTCTCGGGCATTATGAATGGGATTTTCTACCTAGTGTAAAATTGGATATATTAGGCATGCAAAGACGCACGTGAGCGATAACTTCGATAGTAAGAAGGTACTATAATTAATTAGAAACTAGTCGGTACCTGAGTATGAGTAATGTGGTATGTGCACTGTTGATTTTGCATTTCCACAGCCTGACATAAGAGAGAGTGAAGACGTCGTGGAGGTAACATTATGGAAGGTGGCAAATATTTCTGCAATCTGTCCATTAGAGCAGCCCTCGAGGCTGAACCTTTGCCATCCCAACCGGCACGTGTCTGTCAACAAGTGTCTATTTGCTAGTGATCAAATTTTCAGTTATACGTTAGTTTCATGAACGCTTCTCACGATATTTCGTATTCTCCGCGATTCAAAATCAATTATGACGTCTTTCTGTCAACCGCAACGATAATGGTACATTGAATTTCAATGTCGTCGTGCGTATCATGCCCTAAGAGAATTCGAACGGCACTCGTTATATCAGTACCTGGAGCTCGTCCCGTCCACTGCACATCATAAAAGCGGACAACTGATGAACACGTCCGGTGTTGTGTCCAAGTGGAGTAAGTTCATTGCGAAGTACTTGCAAGGCCTCCAACACTAAGCCTTCCTCCAGGTATTCGAGATACTTTTGCTCAAGAAGCAGGAACTTCATTTCCTGAAAGACACGGCGTAACGTAACGTGTCTCAAAGTGGTTCCCGAACGTTCCCTACTTAATGTCCATGACGTGACGGAATTCTCACCACGAGGCTCTGGCCGGAGCCATTTAAGAAGGATTTCAGTTCGTTGAGATCATGATCCGCTTTGTTCCAATCGCCGTCCATCACGTGCTGCCGGAACTTTGCAGCAGCTGGATGGTCCAAGCGGCAGCCTGACTCTTGCATAAGCAAATCAGCGGTACGACTGAAACACACATTTTTTTCTTTCAGTCTTATTAAAATAAAAAGAACAGATATTAGGCACGTATCTAATAATGCCAACAAACCGTATCTCCGGGATATTGAATTAATTTTTTTTAATATTCTATTGTCAAGACTGTACATGACTCACTGCACTACTTCGTTTTCTATATGCGACATGTAAACAAATGCACAAGGCTTCGTATTACTTTGTCCTGCTTCTTTTAACATTGAAGATCGAACGGCGACGCATTAATGTTTGGCAATTTGGTGCGTGCATGATCTGAATTTAACGTGATTTGGTAGTGGTGATAGTTTTTGTACGACTTTTCGCGTGTCTGAGCACTAATACTTTTCAGTAGCTATATGGTTATAGTACAATTATAGCTGGTAGATACTATACGGACTATATTCCAAGTTTCTATAATTAGCTCTCTCCCACTTTGTAACTTCCAGTGTAGATACGTGGCAATACAATACTTTTGATAAATACATTCAAACAAAGAAATTTTATAAGGCTTTACTTTTGAATCACTCCTTAGAATATTGCGATTAGGTTGCTTGTATCATTCTGGAAATTTAATTGCTATCTCACTGATAGTATAATATAATGACCTGATGTGCAAGAAAAATAAGAACACAAAGGAATCAAAAGAGAAAGCATATAATAAGCATGTTTTCTCTAGATGAATAAATTAAATGGAGTTTGTTGTTTCTAAATTATTCTTTGAGGTATTGAAAGATACTAGAGCTGGTACGCACTCGAGTCCAACTGTTTTCAAATGCTGTCCAATGAGACGCACAATATCTTGATTTGTTTTGTCCATAATTTTAGGAGGTCCTAAGGCCCTATTAGGTTCTCCATTTATTCCGTTCAGATCACCATCAGGTCCTGGAGCTAAGTTGCCATTGGTATGAGGTCCACCAGAATCTGCTGTTGCTCCATTTTGTTGAGGTCCAGATGCAGCGGAACCATTAGAGGTTTGCTGCATCACACTGTGACGCATGGGAAAACATCATTCGTAAAAATTTTATTATAGATCAAGACAAAGGGATACATCTGTCTGATCTCTTTTTTAAATCACTAACAATAACCATCCTTCACAAAGAAATAAAGAACTTTACGATCCTCTTTTCATTAGCAAACCTAATAAAACTTTGAATATATCACATTGAAGCATTCCTTTTCAAGTACAAGAGAAGGTTGACCCCAAAGTCACTAAACGTTGGATAGATATAAAAGCAGATATGCGAGCGTGTGATTTGGTTCACAAAAAAAACTCCCCGTCCCTGTCTTGTCGTGTTACCGATAATTCTCCATCTCGGGGTTGGAGTGGTGCTCGTCCGCTGGTCGTAAGGTAGCCGGGAGACAACTACGGGACCTTTTGCGCGGTGGCGGAGCGAGTCCACCGTCGTCCGACTCGCCGCTCGAGGCCAGGCTTGTGCGCGTACCGCCCCGTTTTTCACACGATTATTGTCCCTGGGTTGGTTGGTGGGGCAGGGGCTGGGGCTGGGGCTGGGGCTGGGGCACGCACGCAGCCACGGTTGCAGGAAAATCGCGCCCCCCTTTTTCCCGTGCGTTTCGGCCACCGCTTGCTACTCCCTCGGACAATCCGATCGTTGACAAAAAATGAAGAAAACAGGATTCTTGTACGACTGCCAAAACGGACACGAACAATGACTGCTACACAGCTGATACTTGTTTGGATCTCCGTTTACGTCACACCACGGTCTTCTTCGGAGATAGGTTCGCTGGTTCGCACATCCTCTACTGCTCAAACGCAGTATGTCAGACACTCAGCCTCGGAACGAGTCTACATTTTCTGATTTCAACAGATGGCGTTGAAAACTAGAATTACCATCTGAGTTCTTCTACGGATATTATCCTTGCTGATGTCGAATGTTATGTGCTAACCCTTGCTCCTTCAATAACTAACAACAAGCTACCGACCGTGGAATAGTCTGTTAACGAGTCGTGTTATCACCTGTGCTAACGAAGCTAACATCACAGGTAACCTCACTTAATGAGGGAGTTGCAAGAACTTCCGCATTGCTGATGGAATCCTGTTGATCAACTATTGGAGCGGTTGATGTATTTATTCGAATTTCACTTCCATCCTTTTTCATGTAACCAATTTATCCTGATGCTTAGGCGTTATTTCCGCATTACTTGCAGTTATTATATCCGATCTCTTCCTCGTATCGACCATATCAACCAATAGTAATATAATATTTCTTTGGCATTACATTTATTATTACTTCATGCATCCGCCACTATTATCGACACATGTGGCAGGTAAGTTATAATTTGTTAGACGCAGTTTCGTTCCTTCGGTTCTCACGGTACTTTCGCTACGCACTCCAGGGCTAATTATAATTAATCAAACGATCCCCGTAATACTGATGTTCTTCGCTCGAATATTATTAAGATTGATATGGGGAACATGGTGAAACACCCTTCGAGTAAATGTTCTACAAATCAACTCGCATAACTGGGACTACCGGTATGTCACTTGGGATTAACAAGGATAAAAACGAAGACATTCCTTTTCAAATGGGTTATTTCGTTCCCACCAATTACATATATATATATACACATTCCAACGTTAGAGCTTTCAAGAGCAATTATCATAGATGCCTGAAATAAAATCAAATGGTACCATCATTACTTTTACGATCTGTAAAGTGCCAGTCGATGGCCTATCTAATTACATCGATTTAATATCCCCATGGGATACTAAAACAATTTATACTGTATGAGAAAAGTATAGGTTACCCTGTGATATTATGTTGATAGACGCTAGCCAACTCGTTCATTTTTAAAGATGTTTTCCAATCTGGTACGTACTCCACGAGTTACCATAATACTATATATACCATCCATGCGGCTATAGCTGTCAGAAAGCTTCAATGTAGATGTATAGTAACGCGCATAAATTTTTCATAAAGCTCTTGAGCTTATGTCCACAAGCATGTCAATAGTCGACCACACCAGTCGCATTATAGAAAATGCTACCCCGAATTCATATAAAGGATCATCATGAACGCTCGCACCCACGCGTTGTTTAGGTACGATTGTATGTATACTATACTGGTATACTTCAACACGCGAGTATGTTGCAGCGACTTATAAATTGTGCTTATGCAACATATCATACGGCACGCACGGGTACGCATACTCTTGGCCGTGAGGCTGTGTGAAAGCTACCCATTCATAACTCTCTCATGCTGAGGGCGTGGAGCCGCGGTGGTTCGTTTAACAGTCCTTTTAGTAGTCACAAGGCGATTTCTTATTAGCCTCACGTTTCCTGCTCGCCGGTGGTATTATTGGGTGACGCTTATTTGATCTCCGATAAATCGTCGCATAGCTTTATAATAGTATCAAGCCGCGATGCCACAGAACAAAGCGTATAGAACTGCATCAAAGATTCTACAAGAGTGAAACGATATGAGAGAGAGAGAGAGAGAGAGAGAGAGAGAGAGAGAGAGAGAGAGAGAGAGAGAGAGAGAGAGAGAGAGAGAG
>JASANN010000111.1:91879-103403 GCA_031762395.1 Calameuta pygmaea | reverse complement strand
AGAGAGAGAGAGAGAGAGAGAGAGAGAGAGAGAGAGAGAGAGAGAGAGAGAGAGAGAGAGAGAGAGAGAGAGGTAAATAATAATAATATTTTGAGGCTTATCATCAGGAATATGAGAAGAGAATAAAAATTCAGCTAAAGGATGCCTCAGCCAGCTTTGAGAATTAACCACGGGATCGCTGCTGGGCGATTCCTATGGTTTGACCAGGGGCATGTTCCTGAGCTATGAGAAAATCTAGGTACTATAAGGCACGTTATATATCCATAAGACCTTAGTGTAGATAGATTACAACCTAAGCCCGGGTCTGGCGCATACCATGCAGCTCTGGATGGCCCTGATCGTGGCCGGCGCATAGCTCGCAGCATGGCTCGTAGCGCGTTGCCGGTGTGTTGAGCTGCGCTGAGCAGTGCTGAGCAGTGCTGAGCAGTGCTGAGCAGTGCTGTGCTAGGCTTGGCGGCTGGGCTTACGCTAAGGTTGGTTCGGGGAGTTCGAGCCGGCGTGTGCCGCCAGTCAGTCACTCGCCGGTCACCGGTACAGCACGTTGCGCTGTAGCGCGTTGCTTTTGCTCCAATTTTATAGCTCGTTAACATTGCTCTCTGGCATGCGTCAAATCCTCCGGACAAATAGTAACAGATATTAATAATGAAATCTTTCGTGACAGTTACTTGGCCGCTAGGATGCTGAATACGGGAGCATCCGGACACCTGCTGCTTCGAATTGAGTGTAACCCGCTTCTGCGTACCGTCATCTTGGTTTCGTTCGTACTTCAGGCTCCTGCGTGTATAATTTCTAAGCATTAGGATAACTCCGTGTTACCAGCGTTTCCGTGCCGTTTGTGCTGTGAGTGTAAAGCCAAGTGTTTGTTTCCACGGCCACCTGTTGCGCGCGCCCATACGTTCTTGTGTCACGTTGGATTACCAGATTACGAGTGTCGTCGGGATGCCGTCTTTGCCAGGATAGACGCGATCGTCGAGTCGCGGAAAGGTATGACCGCTTATTATTCATCTTCTTGCATGAGAATAAATGCGTTGGGGGGTTTCATCGTGAACTTTCAGTTCGAGGAGTTTTACAGTGTAGGTGTACAGTACTCATTTACTGGTCAACCGTTATTCCGTAATGTGCATTCTGCGTAGGCCAATGCGCTTTTAGTAGCGTTACTTAGAGGATACGTTCGATTTAGTTGTCCGATCGAAGAATAACGATAAGATGACATGCCATCGGCTCGCTTCAGAATTTACTTGCCCGAAGGCTACTGACATTCCACGCTTGCGTTTGCCCCGATAACACCGATATATACGGCGTACCTTCCATCGCAAGTGCCAATGATCGTGATCTCGATCATTAGGATTTTAAGGAAAATATTGAATAGTTGTCTATTCTGTTTTCACCGATCTTACCGTTTGTGCCGGTAATCATTAAATGTGGATGAGTATTAAAAAAAACCTCATACAAGGCTAGTTACATGAATACGGTATTTTACTTAAATGTATATAAAAAATGTTTAAAGCGAAAACTATAAATATCAAGATAATTCCAGCATCCCGGTCGATCCAGCTTTAGAGAAATCTTGCTTCGATTATCAAGCTTGTGTCATCTCCGAAGGATCGTGACCTTCGTCAACGTGCGTTAACGTAACTCCAGCAGCTCTCGTCTCTGTACCGAATGAGTTACGCAAAATAGTAAAATCCAGGCATAGAACAAATCCGGCACGCGCATTCATGTTGTCGCACTACGAAGGCTCTTCTCCTTAGCTGAAAGTGCTAATGACCCTTCTTTCCGTGCCGGCAGCGTCCACAAGGGAGAAGAAAAGAAGAGAAAAGGAAAATCGAAATAATCGCGTTACCGCGAATGGCCTCTACTATACCCAGCAGTCACACGTATGCACGAGCTCGCGTAAAGAATTCCCGTGGTACGCAGAGACCGGCGCGTTACCGCACGGTGGCACGTCCTCGACGTGGTCGTCGTGGTCGTCGTGGTCGTCGTGGTCGTCGAAGCCAGGCGCAGGAGTACGTACACGTTTGACGAAGAAGAAGAAGAAGAAGAAGGAGAAAGCAGCAGAAAGAGGAAAGAAGTAAAGGAGTACAAGACGAAGGATAGGAGGATACAGGCAGGAAGGATAGAAAGACGAGAGGAAGGCAGAGGAAGGTCCAGAGACGTTGGTATACGCTGGTGAAGGGTATACAGTGAGTAGGTAACGTGGTGAAGCTGCTCGAAGAAGGAGAATAAAAAGGAGATGGAGGTACAGTCTGTTGGCGATGGTGAGGGAGCAAGTCGGAGTGAGGGAGAGAGAGAGAGAGAGAGAGAGAGAGAGAGAGAGAGAGAGGGAGAGAGGGTGAGTAAGAGAAAGGGAGATAGAAGCAGGAGAGAGGAAGGTAGAAGGGGAGTCCCAAGACGGCGGGGAGGGACGTAACTGCATTCCAGAGTGAGCGCGCATGCGCACTCCCACTCGTACTAGCACCCGCGCACTCTACTCGACCGGACCTGACTTGATTCACGCGAGGCTCACCATTCCGTGTTCGCGCTTACCGACACAAACGTTCTTCCGCGTAGCCTGCCAATTTGCAATGCACGGCTGTATAGGTATGCGAATCGCTGTTTGGCTTTTCGCGAATTGCTACTTCGCCCAGGATTCAGGCTCTTACGACGCTGACGTCTTACGGATCGCGTGGCTCGGGCGTCAGGTTACGTCATAAAAATGCCAATAAAACTCCGATCAATGAAAGCTCGAACCACCTCACGGCATTGTGTCGCATAACATTCGATCTTACCGAGTCTCCGTGTATTTAGATTAGTTAAGGATTTATAGGACTGACCGGGATCGATTGCATTTATTCATAATTGGATGTATTGACGATTTTTATTATTCTCTTCTTAATCGATAGACTCCATCGAGTGTCTCTGTCGATCGTGTTGCCGCATTATTAGCTTATCACGCTTTCTCGCGTGACCTAGGTGTCAACACGTATGCAGCGCACGCACAGGCTAAAGTTGCCTTATGTAGCTTGAGCCTCCTAGATTGACCATCGGTACCTGGGTCAGCTGAAAGTTTAATAGAAGCGTCTATGATCAAACTGAGAAAATTAGTAGGTAACGTATAGGGATGGAAGTGGAATAAAAAAAAGATATTATATATTTGTTTCGTCTGAAACCGGTGACTCGTTATCTATTTTGCTCAAAATGATAATAACGTCACGCGTATAGGCAAACGATCTTTCTTCGAGCGAAATCGTGCATGTCGACTATTAACCAGCTCAAGCGGAGGCTCGTCATTGTAACAGTACAGAAATGCCTGATTGTAGGCGCTGAACGGCTCCCCGATTTGCTGTCTTCGAGCACCATGTGCTCTGCTGCATGCTAATATTAATGAAACGTTAGGCGTGGACGTCGCGCTATGAAAATAGGACCGGAGAAAACGTATCGCTAATGGCTACCAATTATCGTGTAACGAGCCAGTATGGTTGAGCGATACATGACTGTCCGAGCTGGAAGTACGCTGTAGATAAAAATAATATTAAAAGAGTTAATAAAAAATGAATAGGAACTCTAATAGTCAGACACTCCATGATCTGGTTTAATATCGACGAAGCCTAAGTAGAGGTACCAACATGCTAATAGATGCGTAAGGAAATCATGAAAATAATTTTGCCCTTCCTGTTTCGTCTAACTACTGCATATATATTTATATGGCTGGTGCTCGATACGGGACCACTTATGGTTTTATCAATAGACTTTTTCCTCTGCACATTATCTCGTACCTGCCCAGGATCATCTTCAGCCTTCAATATGGACCCGGTAGATGCCATAGTGGCGTGCAGAGTCACGCGTGATGTATATCTATCTCTAATCAGCGAAATTCTGCGAAGCTTCTTCTATCAGCTCGGCAAAGAAAAGGGACCTTGATGGAGCCGAGGTAGCCAAGTAGCCACTCGAGGTAACTGCACGGTAGGTATATACCTACCTGTACGTGACCGAGTGCTCGCGATATCGCGAGTTATTACCCCTTATTGCTGCACACCTTTGCGTTTTGTATATCTCACGTACCTACCCGCTCAGAGCTTGCTGACGGGTGTGCGCTTACTCTGGTGTAAATAATGCCAGTGCAAAATACCTTTCGAGGCTGCTCCAGAGGACGTTGGACTACCAGTGTATCAAGGGCATGTATCGCATTGAGTTAAGTGTTAGCCGGACGAAAGGAATCCGCCATTGTAAATTTTTTTTTAATTTCATACCTTCCGGTTGATCCGAGAACGATATGTTTTCAATATGAAGTATAGTATTTTTGCCGAGGATCAGTTTTTAGGGATCTAAGGAATATAGGATGGTCGGTTTGGACCAAGTCCAGGTAATCTCTGTGGGCTTTGAGATTGCGCGAAATAACCTCTGAGATAACTTTTTCAATGTTCTTTATAAGTGTATTGTTGATATATCGCTTTACGTGCTCCAGAAACTTTTGGATTCTTCTTCTGATTGTTCTGTCCTTCCCACTAGAGAAGCTGTGCGGGTAAGATCTTCTATCTGGGTCACGTAGCACGCAGGCATACCAGGGTGTGCGAGATAGAGTGCACGATAACTATACGTCGTACCGAATAATATCATGATAATCCTGGGATAGGTCCTCGCACGTGACACTCTACACGTGATCCGTTCTCTTTTTCACGGAAGAGATACGCTCACGTATTCACCTGGCTTCGTTCTTCGCGAAAAGGATCTTGAACGAATAGAAAACGCTGTGTAATCTTTTTGAAAAGAAAAAAAAAAAAGTGAACGAATCTGGTCTCATCGCTTTGTATTCTTATTGTCAGTATGGAAATCTCTGCTGGCACGGAATATCCGTAACATTACTTTACAAAGAGTGCTTGTGTGTGGGATTCCATAAGTGCCATTCATACTCAGTACCAGTATTTTCTACTGTTATCTACAAGGACAAGGTTCCCACTGTTAACCGGGTTAACGAAATTCGAGTGAAACTAGATTTTTCAAATATCCAGATAATCCTGTTTTCAATAATCGTTCTTCTAGAACACAAAACTTTCCCTACGAGTATTCATACCTGAAGAACGAAATAGACACCGTACAAATGGTTCGATGCGAACCGTTTCGTACTTACGTTTAAAACAGTTGGAATGATCCCGCAGGAGTCTCAATGATCCCCAATGCTCTGGATCTCATTGCTCCCGAGTTCTACCCGAAGATCCCGACCCAATGATTCTCTCTCAAGAAAAAGCACTTGGATCGCGTTCCTCTATCGGGCAGAGCGCGCGCGGCCTCTTCGACGGCACTCGAGTGCGTTTCATTGCGGCACTCAAAAGACGCGAGGCACCGGATAGCAGCGTGGCTCAGACCTCACTGAGGTCGGGAAGACCACAGCGACCTTGACGTGGAAGGTGTTTGCGCCAGGATATGCGTATGCGGTACTTCTGTTTCTTTTTTACTGGAAAAATAACAAAGAAGAAATAAAGGATACGGAGATAGATAGAACAGATAGAGAGGAAAGAGACGAGGGCAAAAGCGAGCCGTGCAGGTGCGCGTTCCACAACGTCTCTTCAATATGAACCGCAAGGGAGCGAGGTAGTCCCGCCCGTAAAAATTCTCTACGAGGGTCTAAATATTCGGAGGATGCCGCGGGGTGATTATAATTCTTGGCCTGAACTTGCCTCGAACTGAGGAATGTCGAGGGGCGGCTAAGACAAAGCGTAACCTCCCTTCCTGCGGCAACGTATCTCTCCTCACTGGTAAGATTAGTATCTATAGACGGGCGACAGATGGTGGTCGGTATAGCTTCGCAGTTTAGAACTTCTCCCTGTAGTCCGCTACGAAGGATCCTGGACCACTGGGATAAAATCTTTTCCTGAATACAACCAGGTTGTTACCTTTGACTTGTACGTATCAGGCTTCATTTTTATTATCGTTTCACGTGATCCGCTCGGTACTCTCGATTTATACGTGTTTAGACCTGTTTGATTCTTACACTGGTCTTATTACTTTGCAGCGCACCTCCGGTTCGGTTCGTCCGATCGCGTGGCTCGTGACGATTCGAAGGTGTGGAAGCGATCAAGTCGGCGGTTCCACGGAAAGGACGTTACGCCGCGCCACGTTCTTACGTTTCGTTAGTAACGAGCAGTCGCGATCGTAAAATTCAGCGGGCATTTCGCCAGGGAGAACTACTCGGGCTGTTACTTCTTCTCAGAGGCTTGGGCACCGCGTACAGCGGTGCCAATCTCTCGTCTTTCCTTTTTTCTTGTTGTTTCCTCGCTGCGGGTACACGGGGTCCTCGTGATTATCGTAATTATATCCCTCGATGAGTCATACCTTACGCGTATACCTATACCTATACTTGCACGCGCTCGCATACCGTATCGAACGATCTGGCTATTTGCGTTATGCTCTTTCGCCTTACTTGCGTTTAAGACGCTTCGGTGGACATACTCTGTCAGATTAATGGGGATTTAATTTGTAGGGGGGTTTTTTTTTTTAGAAGGGTGGTAACGTCTTCTTTGGGATTATCGATCGGTTCTTGGTAATTGACGTTTCGATCGCGAAACTTTTCTCGATGATTTTCAGAGAAGGCATCTTCGCGAGGGATGAGCTTTATAAAGGAATTCCAATAGCCGACTCCTTAGATTATTTAGCATCTCCTGCATAATATCTCGCATAATGTATAATGCATAATGCAACGGTAACCCCTACCTGATTACAATTTATAATTTATTGCCAATTTGTGGGGGATCCTTCTTTTTGCCCATACGAGAGCCTACGGTATCCCGCTGGGTCTTATTCCTTCCAGACTGAACACTTGCACTGCTCCTTCTACGAGACAATGGGCATCTACCTCCTGGTGCAGCCAGTCTACGCTTTGCGCAACAGGATCATCTCTTATCCAAGAAAAATGTCAGCCAACCCAAGAAAAAGATACCACGAAGGAAAAATATCTACACGTCGCTAATTTCTCTTGAACAATTTCTGAATAGCTTCGTGGCTCTACGAAATTCTTTAAACTTCTGAATTCAAATATGAAAATCAATGTGACTCTGGATACCTAGTCAGTACGTATAGGATTCTCGTACAAAACAGTGCAAGTTATTACGTATCTACCCTACAATTATTTTCGTCTATGGGACATTTGCGGAAACTCGATCGTTTCTCAGCCATTCCTCATCCTATATACCTTTGGAGTCAAACCGAGAGCAAAATGATATACTAAAACAATAGCAACTGTTGTGACGTCGGATCGAGAATGCACTCTAGCAATGCATCGAGCCCACGTGTGCAGGTCGTGCATCGTTTCGAGAATGCAGGCTCATCAGTTACCAAGGTAGTACGAAACGGATTCCCAAGAAGCTCTCGATGTCTTTTCCTCTCCAGTTCCAATCTCGGCATCCAGCTGTACCTTAAAGAGACTCGGAAAGACCCTAGGACGTTCCTCATCATCATCATCATCATCCTCGACTCTTTCCTCGAATGGTCTTGCGATTTTCTAGGTAGCCGTAGAGGCGCGAACCGCGCGCCTACGTGCTAGAACGAATAACGAAGCCGCAACAGAACGCACGTTAGCTCGTTCCAGCTCATAGTTGGAATCCGACTCACGTACGAATTCTGTACCTTGTACTCGATTTGCGAGTATCGGACAACATTGCCGTAGCCTGGCGTCACGATGCCCCCACGCGCCGACGTCGTATCCACACGGCAGACTTTCCAAGCGTAATGATCCTCGGACGACTGGCCATTTTGGTCTCTCCAAGAGTATCGGCTTCCCTAGCAAAGGAATACACGTGGGCGAGTAGAAGTCTATAAAGAGACGTTATAACTCAAAGAATTTCCTTTTTTCCCTCGTCGTATCTGTTTGACTTTGTGCAAAAAATTCCCACGTTCCTCGTCATTACCCCCATTTGCATTAATCCTATAGTATTAACAGCTAAACTGGCTGCACAGATTCTCGACGCTCTGATTGTAGTCAAGATCTCACGGAGCCAGGAGACATCCTCGGCGCATCCAATACCAATCGGAAATAACTATCTTGCAACGTGCCTTCCTGGGAGCACGTTCAGCTTCCTCTTCCTGCGTGCGCGCGCATCTCTCCACATTTCCTGCATCCGTTTCCCGATTGTAATCGTTCTCGGTGCACATGGACAATCGACCATTATCCATTACGTGCAAGTATGCCGCACGGGGGCCACGGGTAATCGTGCAGCGTGGTCGTGTAATTTCTTCGATAGGACTGCGAGCAGACAGCACGGCCCGTATATTACTTCGACCATAGTAATCCTCAAGACGTTCCTTATTGTAATATCGGAGAATCTCGTCCACCCACCTGGCGACTGAGAGCGAAAGAATCCTCACGAAAATTCATTGCATCTCGTAAGGTCTCTCCTGCAGGGTTATTAATGGCGCACTCTGAAGCCGCCCTCGGTGAGCGCACGTGGAGCGTCCGCGGAATTTATGCAACGTTCATTAACGACGACTTCACCGCGTGGGCTGCAGGTGACAATAAAAGCATAGACCAATCGAGACGACAAGATTCCTATCGTAACGTTACGGGAAACTCGAACCACGGACATTATTAGGCACGTCTTACTAAACCCACGTATAACGTATCAACAGTCCAAGATCTTGCGTACATGCGAATTGGACTTTTGTCATTTATAAACGCATGTCCGGATCCGGCTTGGTACAAAGGATTTTATCGATTCACCAACGAGTACTTCAGTAACGAATTATGTTCAACTCCGGGACTACTGGAAGATTCTTAGATAAGCTAGTTCGTCGTACTGTCTTGTTTATTGGAAACGACCGGAAACTCTGCAGGTACCTTTTGTGTATTTTCAAAGGGTCGAACGTAGTGTCACTTCTGGCACGGTACGCCGTCGAATCATTTGTCATACGAAACAACCTCAGGCCAGAATAGAAACAAGAAGTGGGGTAGGTTACTCGGGTGAGTATCGAGTGTATAGCCAGTATCGGAGAATGTCTACTACCTGGTGAAAGTACCTCTATTCTTCGTTCCCAGTACTGCTATATGTGAGTACTTATGCGGTTCTGCTATACGTGTATATATATATATATATGTATATAACTATACACGTGAAAACCTAACCAACATTGTTCCGCAACGTGTTCGAGTACGTGCGTGCGTACATAAGCTCGAGGAGAGAAAGATACTACGAGATAGTGGGGAATGTAGTGTCAATGTACTCCATTGTGTCATCTGTCACGGCCTGTGAGATAATACGATCGTAGCGATGGCTACAAGCTAGCGTAGCTACAAGAATCCCACTATTATTACAGTCAGACAGTTTTGAACGAGAGTGTACCTCCTCCAGTCGAGTCCTTCAATAAGGATACATTTCAATAGCCAGCAGGGCCCTCCTTTTGAACCGGCTTTTATAATTAACTCAGGTTTTCTATCCGTAATCGTCATTTTTCCACGTTCGTATTGTCGGCCATGTTTCTCGCGCATGCGCAACTCCAAAGCTCGACCACGTGACCACGCGTAGTGCCAACGAATTTTTTAAATTCAAATAAATACGTTGATAAACGTTTGATAACGTTTAATTGTACTAAACGATTTAAAAAATTGTATTTAATCATTGTATAAGTAGGTGTTCTGATTCATGCAGTTTTTTTTTTAATCGTACTCAAAGCCCTCTTAAAGCCACTACTCAATACCTCGGTACAGTTGATACGCGATGCACGGATACCGAGGCGAACTTTTATCGAGACACGGAAGAGTTCGCGAAGAGGATACCTCGTGGTAAACAAAATCGAGACTTTTGGCATGGGACATTTCCGGCACTCGGATGTCTGACGCGTGACGCAGTTCAGCTTCTCTTTTGAGACGTTACCATGGATAGTCTCTCAATTGGATATCCATACCTATGAGTATAAATTATACGTGAGAGTAAGTAAGAGTAATTAGTAGATAATGGGCCCCTTCATTTTTATCGATGACACTCGATAATGTTACTTCGTAAACGTTATAAATTTCTCTCTTGACTACCCTACATTTCTCCTTGTTTCCTTTCCATTCATTCACGCGCCGTTCCATTGTCTTGCTCGATTGCGCATGCGCGCAGCCACCTAAGCCCGCGCATCTTAAATCAGCCCAGTGCCGCCTCACCTACCACCGCGCGATACGATTATCGTAAAGGCACGTCTTATCTATCAATTTATCGGCATCTACTCAACGCCTACGCGTATCTATTTATACGTATCTTTATAAAAATTTAATAAGGTTCGTGTCTCTCCGGACGTATTATCCACGAGAGCATACAATCCAGTAATGCCAACCATACGTATCGCAGTTATACGCCTCGCCAGGCATAACCAAGCATCGCTTACCACTTCGGTATGACTGCTAGTGTATTATTCGGACTTATGCAATCGAGTGCTCTGCCATTATGAGGAGCTCGCGCATTCCTACCTGCTACCCGAGGCTCAGCCGACCACTCACCTGAATACGTAAAGATTTCACATGTAGCACATTCAGTATTCACACGGAGAAATTCTTTGAGTTCGTACGACCCATGGCTGTTTGATACTGTCAGTCCACTGTTAGGTCCACGTCTTGTTACGCATCGCAAATGTTCATTCCTAGTGCGTAATTACTAGGGGGGTTGTTTTTTTTTTTCTTTTTCAACGAGTCAATAAAAGTATAATATAACGATGAAACAATAAAAGAAAGAATAATAAAAGACTTATATTCCGGCCGTAAAGTAACTCGCATAGCGGTTGGATCGACCGCGACATACTCGCGTGTTTACACTCATATCCGTTTACACATGGTAAACGCAACGGGCAACGCGGGACACTCGAGAGTCTCCGGCTATCCGTTAGCGGTGTGAATAACGAGGCAACATTAATAGATACGTAATCTGCATATATGCATAGCGTCAGCACTTACGATTCGCGTACGGTGATTTCTACGAGTTATTACGTACTTACCGTAGGCAACGGCTAAAAATCGTCTACGTAGGAGATACCGTGGATCTTTCGGGTCGCGTTCAATCTGGGTAACGCGAATGCTCCGTAATTTTGCGTAACGTCACGAGAGAACTGACTATTAATTAATTAAGAATACCGATTAATTCATCGGAGAAACGCTCTTCCGTTCGATCGAGCCTCGATAACGCGATTATAAGATATGCCGAGGAATTGGCAAAGAACCGGATTAAATTGGACGCGCGTATATCCTGGACCAAGGCCCTAATTATGAGGCACCTCGACTATTTTAAGTGAACGGCCGCGGGCCAAACTCTCGTGGTTCGGCAGTTCCCGGATACCGGTCGGTATGCGATACACAAGTTACGACATGTCTTCTGGGTCTTGAGCTTTAATAACAACCGTGTGAATATTCATTTCGAAGGTATCTACTCGCGACGTCCTCTTGCGCATGCGCACGTCTTTGTTATTGCTACACGCGGATCGATCGGTAACGAGTATCTTTTTGCTTTCGATACAGACAGAAAATTGATCCCCGACACTCTGTATTTATATGGGGGGGGGGGGGGGGGGGGAATTCGATTCGAAT
>JASANN010000111.1:46148-73142 GCA_031762395.1 Calameuta pygmaea | reverse complement strand
CAATTCCAGCTGATCCGATCATTTTGAATCCCTGCAGTCGCAATGACTCATTGCCCTAGTCCAGTTTTCTAATAAACGATCGTTCGAACACGGTGCAAGAATAGGTATCCTCGAAGTGCCCTGCGCAAGAAGATGGTAATTTGACAATTCCAGCTGATCCGATCATTTTGAATCCCTGCAGTCGCAATGACTGATTGCCCTAGTCCAGTTTCCTAATAAACGATCGTTCGAACACGGTGCAAGAAAACGTATCCCCGAAGTACCCTGCACAAGAAGATAGCAATTCCAGTGTATAATTTTTAAAAATATTTTCAGTAAGGACGCTGGGCGTAGCGGCGACGACATGAAGCATGCAGCATGCGTGGTAGCGGTGTCACGGCTGCGCGGTCCTGCCTTCAACCCCTGGTGTCCGCCAGCCGCTACCTCGCCGTACACGCCCTCCCAGGTGATCCTCTCTACTTCGTCGTCGAGGTAAGAACCGATTTACTGAGAGATCAATTAATTCATATTTTAATTATCGACACGATTCTTCTATAGCAAAAGTCTACAGGTCGGCAGAAAAGTGCATTTTATAATCTCCAACTCGCTGCCTCTTGTCGCGTGAACGTTAACGTGAATTTACGTTAACTTAAATTCCAATCAACAATAGTGATTCGATACCAATATAAACCTTATAGAATCGATATTGATTCACGCGTATATACAGATAGGCGTGCATGTAAAAGCGAAATCGAAGTTTTCCTCTTCCATAGAATCCTTATGGAAGCGTCTAAGATCGTCACTGTTTCATGGAAATATTTTCGTGGCTTGACGTATCTCTTCTCTCTCTCTCGGCATCCGAATAGAGCACTTTTGTGGGAGATGCTGTATATAAGAGAGAGAGGAAACGAGGGAGAGGGTCTGGTGCGACGCAGCACGCATGATTTATAAATGTCAGATTAGCATTGCGTGCCGTCGTGAATGCGACATGGGTACCAGCTGCTGGGCATAGATGCCTCCACGTATCCCTCCTGTTAATCTCTCTCTCTCTCTCTCTCTCTTTTATTTTTTCGTTCTCCATCTCTCTCCCACTCTATTCACTCTCGCACTCCCTCACACATTACACGGCGCATGACACACTTGACACACGCGTCCGATGGATTACCGTCGCGCCATAATCCACCACGCCATTGCCTCGCTGAAACTAACTCGCAATCCGCATCCACGCCTAAGCGATCTGCCGCGGAATTGTTTAAGAGCTTATTGTTGCTGAGATGTTGATTTTTTTTTTCTTTCTCTCTTTCTACCTTGGACATATCTTTTCTCTTTCGTTGCACGCAATCCCGCGAGAAGGATCCAAGAGCATGGGCGAATATATATATATATACACAGGCACAATATATATATATATATATATATACATACATATGTAGGTATCTGGCCGTAACTCCAAGAGCGATGCTCGGATCTGAAATAAGTCTCTAATTGCCCTGGATAACGAACTCATTAGCGTGAGGCTCCTCGTTTTCCATAGTCAAAGAGGAAATGACGGTACTCGACGTCGAGAGAGACGAGAGATACTATGCGTATATGCACGGAGGATCATCTCTTCTCTGGCACTTCCCATGAGGTACCGGATGTACCCGGAGTTCACGCACCGCAGTACCTTCTCTCTGGGTGTATATATAGATATGCACGTCTATACATTGCGTTCAAGATACCTACCCTGGGATTTAGTACCTGGTTCCCAGGATGATGCACGAGACCTTAAAGATACTCGGGTACTCACCTTAATCGATCTTTAATTTGATCTTCTCATACCGTTCTACTTGGTGCGAGTCTGACTTGAAGTTAGTCAGGGTTACTTTATATACGGAGTACCCGCCCGTATAATGGTCACTTTGTATTTTTATTATATCTACGAGGCGCATCAACGGGCTTGTAAGTCAGTCGCTCACTCTGAAGTTAGTCAGCTCGGTGTTGGCTGTGCTCGGACAGCCTAGATCGTGCCGATGACGGCAACGTCATTGCCAAGGCTTCCACGAGTGTGGTTGGACTCGTTTGCGCGCGGCGTTTGCCCCATAGGATCGTTAGAATCACCTATCACCGTGCGATAGGTAGGTTAGGTAGGCATAAGGTATGTCGGCGGTATAGCGTATATTCTCACACGATAGGATCTACCTAATTATACCGGAGCTCATTTGTAAGGACAAATCTGGATTGTTGCTCGGCAGGGAAATTCCTCGTTCTGCCTCGACTCCTTCTATGCCTCCGCGATGCCTCGGGTTGCCTGTGTGTGTGTGACGTCATTTTTCGATTCACGGTCACAAGGCGACTCCGGCTAACGATACAGATAACGTTCTCGCTTTTTGGTTCAATTCGAGTCGCCACCCTGTTCAGAAGCTACGCCCTCGGGTTTATTAGTACAGTTATGCCAATTGTCTCGGAAGATTTTTTTTAGGGTTGAGGTCGAGGTGCTCGAATCTGACGTGGGGAGACAGTCTCGACGTACCGAGTCGCCCGGTAGAGGAGCAGAGTAGAGGAACCGACGGAGACGTCTCCACGGGCCGGCAGAAGCCCGGCTGAGATACCGGCGCCCTGCTGAAGATGGGCAAAGGGCTGTAGAGCGGACGGTGATAAGGTTTTGATAAGGTTAAGGGCTGGGGAGGAACCTCCTGACCCGAGTTGAGGATGTGGTGCCCAGCTGTCGCCCGATGACCTGGGGAAGCGGCCGTGGAGGATCTTCAGAGTTACGTACCGATTCGCTATGAGACGATCTCGATTTGGTTCAAAGGGACGACTCGAGGGAAAGGACGAGCTATCGGCTATGAGGATCTCGATCAATCAGAATGATTAGTTCTCGAATTTGCCTATTGTCAAATCAGTCTGTCTCCGGGCACCGACCGAGGTGTCATGAACTGGCTCGCGCTTCCGTGCTATCTGTTGATAGTTTTTCTAGCCGCGTTTCGATACGGTATAGAATGTTCTCGTTTGTGTAGTTCTCGAATTGCTCTCGCGATATCCAGGAATTCCTATGGATTTCCTGTGAGTGTTCCGGAGGCGTAGTGCTGTGCCCTAGTGCCATGTCTACCCGAGTGTCCTTTGGATACGGTTCTCGACTTTCACGGATTAGCTGCACCAGGTCTGGTGAGGACTCCCAAGTTATTAATTGGTGAAGGGATTTCAATCTGATACGTCTGATTCGTTCTGTTACGTTCTCGATCCGTTGCTCTCTGTATCGCGCACTATTTGCCTGATACTTGCTCCGACCCTCCCTACCTTAATCTAGCAGCCTGAGCAGCCGTGCATTTCCGTTTCCGTCTGCTCCCGTTCGTGCGTCCAGTTGCGTTTGCTGATTTTACGCGACCCCAAAGATCAGCACCTACGGCTGCGTTTCTCGATTTTACGCGTATCCCAAAAATCGAATTGGCTGGCGCCCGTCTGGCTTGCGGATACATGAGGGGTGGATAGTCGAAGGTAACGTAGGTTCTCGAAGATAGTTCGTTATCGGTGTCGAGTTAACAAAAAGGAAATACGTCACAATACATATGTATATTATTTGTGACGATCTACGAATTGGATGAACTGCAGTGACAGGTATCCGAATCTGGAAGATTCTTCCAGAAATTTTCTCTCCATTCTCATTTCTATACAATTCTGTGCTAGACTGTTGTTATTATCTTATCTTTTATCTTTGTCGATCTTTCTTATTCTCGATACAAGAATGGTCTTATCCTCTTTAAAGCACGGGCAATGGTACCGAAAAATAATGCGGCGTCTCAGTGCTCGTATACGTAACACTGGAATTCTCTTCTGGGTCTTGTATAGATGAAGTGAATAAATTGGATGAACCCTACGAACGGGGTATAGATATAAATGAGAGGAACCGTGGAATTCCAAGATTCCTTCCGATTATAAATCAGGCACGGAAGGCTCTCCGAGTGGAGATTTCGTAGTAGGCCAAGATTTAGTTTAGACAATCCCCGTTAGTGGAATGCGTAGAGCAACGCGATATATTCGATTCGAGACGATCGATTCGATCACGCGTCGAAGATCGATCTTAAAGTAAATCAACATTGAATTCCGAAACGGTCATCCGGTATCGTTCATTGGATTCCTACGTTTCTCCCTTTCCCTTCTCTCTTCTTCCTCGTCTCCATAAACCACACGTGGAATTTCATTGAATGTAATCTCATATGCGTCTTACCGTAAACGACCACGCGACCAATCCGACGTATCGGCTCGCATTTACGTATCGACTTCGCCGTCCATAAGTCGGAAGCGAAAGCAAAGCATAGTGCGATTTGAATAATGGTGGGTGTCTCGCGGCCTTTTTTTTTCCTTCCCTTTTGTTGCTGTTTTTTTTTTCACGTGCAAAACGCAACCCGCGCGCTTCGCATCCAATTTGTAATTCACCGAGCGAACAATGGCTTCGCCTACGGTAGAAAACTTTTCCGTAATTGCACGTTGCGCGGCAGCGTCGCCATTATAACCAGGCGCAAGAGACGCGCCAAATTATCAACCTGACGCGAATCAAACTAGACACGCATACAGTATAGCTATATAAGGGTGTATTTGATATGCACTATAGGTCACCGATCCGTCCTTAGACCGAGTAGAATTAAAAGGATCTAATTTCTTATTCTTCCTAGTATAAGTAAGGTCGGTACTACTGCTATACGCTATTTCGCAATGCGCGCGACCCTGAAGGGCGATCGAGCGCGTCGCAAAATTGCGAACGAGTCCCGCAAGAAGTATACCGAGTCTGGTATATGGTACGCTTTCACCGTTTGCAATATTCATACGTCCACGCACTGTTATTACCTACGTGCGCTTACTCATGTACACAGGCTGTTGAGTCTTCGGTGCGTCGCGACGACCAGGCTCCGAGCGTCGTACCCTCGTACACGTACAGAGACAGTCTTGCGCCTATGATCTTGCTGTAGGTACGTGTGTTCCTTTTCTCCTGTAAATACGGTGCTTCCAGTGAATGAACGAGTGAGATAGAAACGGAGAAGAAAATCATAATTAGTTAGAAGAGTTATTTGGCAGTGCGAAAATATTCTGGCATGCGTGACTGAATGCGTGGCCCGCGCTGGCTGCTCTTCTTCTGTAGGTCTTCCGAGCGTTGAGCTAGGTCATGGTTTCCCAGAATTTCATGCGCCGTCTAACTACTCTTAGGAACGAACGATATCAAGGGAAGCGTAGCGAACACTGAGTGTGCTTAGGTGGATATACAAACTCATTGCAGGTGCTAACTCTTAGCGCCCACGTGTGTCCACAGTGAGTGGCCCGGAGACAACACCCCCGCCACTCTTGGTAGCACGTGTTAATTGCACGTGGCATGTGTACCTGGGTGTGCGCCACGTAGAGCTTTTCACTTTCGTTGACTGTACGGACTACGACATTCGTGAAAAATAATGGACCTCTGCTGTGGACAGCGTCGTTGACTGGTTTTTTTTCTTGCAGCTTACTTGTTTTTTTTTTTTTTTTCGTTTAAACTTTGTGTCAGTTTCGATCGCTGTATCGTGACGCTGCTGTGCTGCGACTGAAACGTATTTCTTAATCGTGTTTTAGGCCAAGTCGAGGGTAAAGGAGGTTTACGCGCAGACATGCGTGCTTCTTGGTCAGCAGGGCATGCGAGACTGCGAACTATTTGGTCTGGCTATACTGTCCGGTGAGTAATATGTTTTATTTGTATTTAACAATTTTTTTTGTATATTTGTTGCTGCTGTTTTATTTTATTATTTGGGGGGGGGGGGGGGGGGGTAATATTCAAGAGGTATAATTTACGTGCGATTACGATTGAGAAACGCTGTTTGCTCTTTGTTCGAGCATTTTATTGTGACTCCGTTGCTTGTTCTCTGTATATTTTTTTTTTTTTGTGGAATTATGCCACAATTATTTTTCCGATGAGGATTTATGATAGGTGTGTATACTTTGTATTGAGCAAGGTCAGGCGATTGGGTATCGCGTTTCGTAAATGAGTACAGCGAAATCTTTCCGATGGTTTTTCATGGAATTCAAGGATCGGCGGGCGATATCGCAGGGCGTTTCGGTAATCCCATCGACATTGAGTGCGTTTGGTAATTCGAATTTCAAATGGAATTCGAGCGAGGAGCGTGTAACTTTATGCGGATACGCGAAATCGAGGTGTGGAAATGTTAAATGCGATTTGCGATCACCCGAGTAGGCTGATTCTTCGCTGCCGAGGAATTCGCGTACCCTGAAATCCAATACTCTTTATCGCTTTCGATGTAAACGGAACGAGGTACGTGGCAGGATTAAGGAACCGAATGCGTCGAGGACGTCGGAGGAGCTTAAGGAGTAAAGAGCAGTAGATGTGCCGGTCCTTGTTATCACCAGAAATATTGCCATTTGATTTTGACGATTCAAGTGCATCCTCGATGTGCATAGCTATACGACTGATACTTTATTCGTGTATCGTCTACGTCACGGTAGACGCGCATGCGTAATAGCTACGCGATGAGGTACGTAAGAGACGGAGTGAAATGAAAGATCGTATCCATAGAATGGGAAAGGGAGAAAGGAGGTGAGGATGAGGAAAAAGAAGTGTTGGACGGTATAAAGACGGGAGGGCGAGAGGGGTCGGAGGGCGCGGGGTCGAAGTTGCATAAACATTAAACGAGTCTGAAACTCTTGACTAATCTTGAGGTCTTTCTGCATACCGCAGTCTTCTCTCCTCGTGGCCGGTCGTCCCTCGCTCTCAGTCCCACCGTGGGTTAAAGCCGGTCCGACTGGTACGTGCCCCCACCCGGCGGACCCTTCCTTGGGCCCCGAGGGACCCCTTCCCACATTCCAGTGGGCCCCATCACGGCGCAACCAAGCTGGCGGGTTTTGAGGCGCGCGAGGCACGGCACGACCGAACGAAAAAAGCAGCTGAAAAATCAGAACAAGTACAAAAAGTCAGCTCACACCCCTATATATCGACGGTGCGCCGTGATCCTCCTCTCCCTCCCTTCCTCTTCTTCTTCTTCTACTTCCTTTCACTTCTCTCCGTCTCTTTCTCGATCCTTTTCCTGGCTCCGCGCGCCCCTCCGAACTCCCCCACCCTGTTTCCTTTTTATTCGTCCTTTCTCCTTCTTACCCCCCACGTACCTCCTTCCGTCTCTTCCTTTTCCTTCGTTCTTCTCGCCCTGCCCTCCCTCTTCGGCCTCCCCACGACTTACCGACGTAAAATGACAAGGGCCCGGCGATCTTGCAATTTCGTAATCCTCGGCGTTAACTCCTCTTGGCTAATACGCACGTTCTCGCTCCCTTTCTCCTCGTCGGCCCGACTTTTCTAAACTATCGAAATTCATTGAATCGACGTTCCTCGATTTAGTTTGGATTTCCTGGGGGTTTTCTTTTTTTTTCGCTTTACCTTACGCACGTGTCTCAAGAGGATCAACACGTGCATCTTGCAAGCTTAAATTTTCTTTTACCCTTCCTCATCGCCGTTACACTCTTGCGTGTAGCTTTATCACTCACTATATTTGTACTCCTGTCCCGTGTGCTAGGCAAAGGATACTAACCGGCGTGAAATAGCGATCAGCTCTGACGTAACGCGAACTCCATATGCGTGCAAGGCCGAAGGGACGCGCAACCCACGCGCCCCTCGCATTATCGTCCTTCTACGCGTGCATGATTTATATCGTAAAAATTAAAACACGCTACCGCGTCACGCGTCACGCGTCACGGATAATTTATATGAAACGTCAAATCTTACGGGCGATAACGCGTGCGCTCCGCGTACGCGCCACGATGTTCCTCCGGTTGCGAGGGTAACAGAGGTATCTCCCGAGAGGGATCGAGAGGAGGAAGGTGGGACAGGGGGGGGGGGGAGGGGGGCAGCTCAGGATAATGCGTGACAGAGAAAGGTTACGTGGTAGTGAGGTTGAATCTGGTGTTGGTGACCGTGCTGGAAGTGGAAGTGGAAAGGATTGGGGACTCGGGGGGAACAGGGAATTCTCTTGGCAAGTCCGACGAAGAGAGCCAGGAATGAGAGAGATAACGGGTACGCAAGGGCGAACGAGAGAAGCGGGGAGCGTAGGACGAGTAAAGGAGAGAGAAAGAGAGAGAGAGAGGGAGAGCGATAAAGAAAGGAAGAGAATGACAGAGAGCTCTCGGGTAAGACGGTAGCCCGGTGATTTGTATAGGGCCCCTCGTGTTCCACCTCTCGGAGCGAGTCTCCGTCCTCACGCGGAGGCGCAGGCCTACGGGCCCAGGAATGTCGGACGAGGAGGAGAGTGAGGCCCCGATCGAGGAAAGGATGCTGAGGCGGGGAAACGAACCTAGCAGGTCCAGCGGATGCCCCGACGGAGCCACGCTGCGCCACGACAGGGACGCTCAATGTCCTTCTTTTTTTTTCTTTCTTTTTTTTTTTACTTCAAATCTTTCATAAGCGACGCCTCTGGCCACCTTAGTTACCTTCGATGTTGTCCACCTTCCCGCCGTCGATAGGTAGACGGGAGAGAGACAGAGACGAGAACTGAGGAGATAAGAGAGAGAGAGAGAGAGCCCGCGGCACACTAAAGATTGTCTAAACCAAACGTGGTATCTTACGTCAGTGTAAATAGGACGTACTTTGTAGACTCGAGCTTTATACGTGAAACTTGTGTCCCTTTGACACGTGGGCCTGATTCCGCTAGCCTGTCCATGGCGACAGGAATTGTGCAACGAGCCAAGTGCACGCGTCCGTGACGATTCTCGCATGAATGGATCATTCATACGAGATAATAGTGTTTTATAAATTAAAACCGAGTCCTCGTTTGATTTATAATATGCGTTCGCTAATGAAGCCCCGTAAGAAGACGAGAACGCGGAGGCGCGTTGCTTGCTGGTCGGTTCTGGTAGGAGAGGTTTAGGATTCAGCCGATATATCGGGTAGCAGCTGGCAGGGCTCTACCTGGGCTTCTCTCCTCTTTCTCCTCTTTCCCTCTTGACCCTTTTCATCTTTTTCCTCTTCGCTCTCCTCTCCTCTCCTCTCTCTCTCTCTCTCTCTCTCTCTCTCTCTCTCTCTCTCACACTCGTTCCCTTAGCCCTTCCTCATTCTTCTCCCTCCACCTCTCATCCTCGTCCTCGTCTTCCTCTCTTGTCGCTCTCTGCGCTCACCCTGATATATGTAACGTGTTTTGTTTCTTGGAATAATTTGATCGGGATGAAATATGCGATGAGCTCCGGATAGTACTCTCCTGCCTTCTTGGCTTCGTCCTCCCAGCAGCTCTTGGCTCTTGGTGAAGGGATAGGGAAAGAGACGGAGGGAGGGGGGGGGGGGGAATCAGCCACATTTTATCCTTCTCATCCCGCTCAACGGAACTCCATCCATCTTCCGTAATGCAACGTAATACCCCTTTCCCCTCACTCTCCCTCTCTCTCTCTCTCTCTCTCACCGTCTCTCTTTTCCTTACACCACGCGCGGCGGGTGTACATCGCTCGTGTATCACATACGAGCGAACTTTTCTGAGAATCTATATGATTTCCTGGAGTAGCTATCATATGTGTATAGTCCGTATCGTTAAATTGGTATCTGATGAACCGGCGCGTTCGGTCTCTAGCCTCTTCCTTACTCTGGCCGCGTTCAATCTTAATACGTCCAGACTCCCGAGGAAATTTAACTGAACCGTTGATGAGGTCCAGGCGTCTTATAGGTACCCGGAGCACCCACGTTCTCTGAAGGTATGCGAGTCCTCCCGGGGATGACGCGTCACTCGAGCACAGGGTGGCACGACTAATGCGGAATGCCACCACCTCGACTGACCATTGGCTACGAGAGAACCTTTTTCAACTACCTTTTGCACTAGCCTCACCGAAGTATATACGACGGACGTTGCTGCGAATTGCAAAATCACCCTGAGACTAGGATAAACTATAAATTGGGAATTGCATCGAAAAATTTTAAAAATGATTTTTTTTTGTAGCAATATAATAAAAACAATAGATTTCCCAAAAAGTACGTTCGGCTACGGTTTGCTAAACGCAGGTAAGAGATACTTTCGAAAAAAAATGCACCAAGGCCACAGTGGTATTGAGAGACGAAGCGGTAAACCCTTATAATTCTTGTTACGAGGATCGAGATAAATAATCTCTCGATCTGGCCAATAGTTAACCGTCATAACAGCGCATTCCATTGGAGCGAGGTCCGTACGAGAAGGTCGAAACTTAATCCTTCAGTGGCTTCTCCTTCGCAACGGCCTCGTGTATCTCATCTTCGGGGAAGCTATCTGGCTTACTAGGAAACTCGCGTATGCCCTTCGTATATATATATATATATACACATATATAACCGTCGAGTATCGCGTTTCTTCGTGATGACGAGGGGAGCCGGGCGTACCAACGTGTATGGTAGTTATACTTACATCTAGGTACCAAAAAGGAGGTTCGAGGAGGCGCAACGGAAGAAAAGACATAAACCAAAGGAACGGTGATGATAAAAGTAAAAATAAAAAGACAGCAATGGCCCCGCCGGTACGATCCTCCGATGCCTTATTCGCGTAGAGATCGGCCTACGTAGTATAACTAATACCCCGAAGAGCGAAGAGGAGTGAAGTGGAATGGAATGAGCTGGTAGTAGAGACGTTCGAGCAGGATTCTTTGCTCCAGGTAATCGGGCATGATTACGTAGGTAATTACGGTTACGGCGAGTTGTTGCGACAAAGAGGCATTGTTTCATTCTGGGAAACCGACAGCTTTACTGGGATCCTTTCTCGAGGGTTTTTCTCGTCACGCTATACCGCCAGCCGAGGTTCGATCCAGGGATCCTCTTCCGTTCACGAAACCGCGTCGTCTGTCCGCCTCGAGAAGATGATCGAGAGTCGGCTCGCTCGTCTGATCTATGCGATTGGCTACCTACGGGTCCTTCGATAGCTTTAGTAAGCTCGTGGCTCGCTTCTGCATGATCCTTAACGCGGGTCTTCAAGTTTTCGAAGGGTCCCAAAAGACCGTAGGACCCTAACTGGAGATACGTCGGTAGCAGACGTCAGCGTCAAGGAGAACTTTTCTCATTAGTTCTCGGGGCAAGTGCGTTTCGTCGGTTTGCTACGTCCGTCCGTTACTCCTTCCAAGGTAATGTCCATTGGTCCGCGAACTGCCCAAAAAGTTATAAAAAAAGGGCCCGGTCTTCGGGAAGCAGACTCTACCCTGGTTAACAGCAACATTCACTCGCTCTCGCCGCGGGGACTTAGACACGGCTATTGCCATCCCTTGCGGTTTACAATTTTAGCTATTGGGCCAGTTTGTTTTGGCATTCGTCAGACCGTCCTTGTTCTTGTTTATTCCACCTACCGATCACGTGGACTGATTCTTACCCTCGCGGTAGGTATCTTCCTTCGGGGAAGCATTGGGCCTTGCACGGTTTTTTTTCTTTCTTTCTTTCTTTAGGTAAACTCGTAAAAAGTAGAAGCTGAGTTAGCTAGGAGTTGGTCAGGGCGTGGCGAGTAAGTAATGTAAGATCTTGCTCGGTTCGTCGCTGGAGGGGATCTTGGGATGCGATGGGCCCCATGGGAGGCTGTGTGCGAGGGTCGGGGTTCGTAGCCCGCGGGCAACATTCCCCAGTAATGGTTGGGTTATACCTTGGGTAACACAGGTGCCCTCCGCCATCGAGGGATCGGGCCCCAAAGGACTGACTTACGAGTTACGAGTTGGGACCTTCGATAGATATCGTTTCAGTTATTATCTATATACGGGGTGTCCCATTTGAATCGTCTTACTGGATTATCGACCGAATGAAGAATGATCCACGAAAAAAAATCTTTTCCGTAGAAATCAACGAACGGAAACAAATGATTCTGGAATCAGATTATCTTCGGGTGATAATGTCAGTAGTTGGCAGCATCCTTTCGATAGGAGTCATTACCTACCGTTAAATGTAAAATAACCTACTTGCGCGTCAGAAAATCTTAATACAATTAAGGCCCATCGTCATTAATATATTACTTCCCCCTTGAAATTGCTAATAAATTAAAATACAATTAACCCAGAACGATTAAAGTATACTTCAATCTAAATTACCCACATCGCTCCTATATGCCTTTGCCACAATTTTATCATCTCCCGGTTGATCATCAACGATCTCCTCGACACCGCAATTTTCGTTGCACTTGAGCGCGCTGAGTTTGCCTCCAGCCTTCATCGAACTTGGTAGAAACGAAAATGGCTCGCGGGATACAAGGGAGGGGGGTCGTACCCCTTTCCCCTGGGAACGTGATTCACGGGATAAAGAAAGAATGGGATCGAACGGACGGGGAACTCGTGGAGTCTCGATAAAAACTCGAAGATTCCAGGCACGTCAAGCTGATCCTCGTATCGTCTCCTATTCCCACTCACGTTTTCTAAGTAGCCACACAGAAATCAATTCTAGTCCATTTCAATTACGGGGATTGAACAAATACTCTCTAAATTGGCGGCCGCATTAAACGTGTACTATGAGACATGCGCATCTAACGCTGCCTATCGTTGCCTCATATATTTCCTCAGATATTCCATTCCCCATCGTTTCCTAGTCATCTGTCATGATTTATCCCAGATCGGCTTGGGATCGGTAAATTTTTCTTGAATACCTCAGACGGTCCTTGATCCATCGCTAACCACTTATACGTACTCGAATGCTCAACGTGTCACATTCCGTTGGTACCTACGGCTTTTATTACAGAGCATAATAAAGTCTCGCCCATTCGATCAGTCATTCATTCCTCGAGACGCGCTCGATGCATCCCGCACGCTGCTCTCAGGTCTCTGCTGCATTCCACACGGAATGCATTACATCCCCTGCTCTCCTTCCTTCATCCTTGGCTGGCTGCATCGCGGAATGCGGCTCACCGCTTCTCTATACTGGCCGCGGCGTGCGGGTCCAGGACGAGGAAGGAGGAGAGAACGTCTGTATCTCGAGCAAATCGAAATATGCTAAATACTGGGTGTCCCGAGAATTCGCATATACAATGCTCGCACGATGCTTATTGTTTATTGCTCGCCGCTACGTCACGGAGACTGATCGTCGGAGATTTATTGCTGGACTCGAGGAAGGTAACGGGAAATGGGAAGTCGAAATTTCACGACGGTGGAGGATCGATTGGTCAATTCGTGTCTAGTCGCAGGCCAGACGACGGTATCGCTAGATGGTCCCTCGTCAGACGAAACATGATGAATTAAAGAAAGTTATCGGCCGTAGACAAATTGACTTGACATTTATTGGGCCGTATTAAGAATCTTCGGTCCCGAAGATATTCTAATGTTTGTGACGGACGGGGACATGTACCTGTATTTATATATATATATTTATATATATATATAAATGTATGATACTGTCAATTAGGCAGGGAATCACTTTGGCGCGATACAATATACAGGTCACAATGATACAAGTGATATCTTTATCATTATTTTATTCCGAATTCGCCACGTAAGCCTCGTGATAATCGCGTAAGCGTCTATTTTCGGCATTTCTTATCAGTGGGCTCTTGCTTTCTCGTTCTCTATGCTCGATACTCTCGGAGAACGAGCGGAAGATATATGACATATATATAAGTTTTAAGTATATATATATATATATATGGGTGTGTATAGATATACATTGGACGTATCTCTAAGTACAGTGCAGCTGCAATGGTTAGTCGAAGCACGGCCGGAGCCCAGTTCCAGTTCCAGATCGAGTTCCAGTTCGGAAAGCGTCGCGATGTCGTATCGTAGGGCCCAGTCCGAGTAGGCCCCGTGTGGGCAGGACTGGTTCGGGCCCTCTCATTCACGAACATCAGTGCCGAGCTCTTTCATTGTTTCGCTCGTTTAGGTGTATCGGCATTTCGGACCATCGGCCGTGCAAAAAGTCAAGCGAAGAGAATGGGGCCCCCGACGAACCATATCGGGCTAGTGCCGATGCGTCTACTGTGTGTGGGTCCGTTCCTGTCTGGGCCCCCCCCGGTACCTATATACACTTAGGCTAGCCAACAATGAGCAGGATTGAGAAATACAATATCCTTTTGTCATAAGTATGTTTCAGAGACCCAAAATGAATTTGGGCATTTGCGATTTCATTTCGGCCCAATGGCAGAATCATATTAATCACTGCGAACTCGTTAATTATTTCGACATACATCTACAGGTGTGAATACTATATGACCAATTGTAACTTTGCCGTTTGCCTGTAACTTGTCGTATACGCAAGTGCACCTTAATGCCAAGTATGCACTTTAAAGCCTTCATTCAACCAGTTGCACTCTAATGAGCGTACCTTTTTTTTTTCTTTGTCCATGTTACAGACGGCGAGTACCTCTTCGTGGACCCCGAGAATAAGCTGAGCAAGTACGCACCTAAGAACTGGCGGAGTTCTCATACATACGTAAGTCATTGAATTTTTGAGATATGAATGAAAAAAGAAAAAATATTTTGAACATGTCGATGTAAATGTCAAAACGTAGGGGGCTACAACGTGAACATACTTGGAGCCTGTTTTTGTAGGCAAAGTGTCATAGCGGGATATAGGGAGTAGGAGCATAAAGAGGAGTAAGCAGTGGTCGAGGTGGGAAGCGGACTAGAGTGAGGGATGAATAAAGGAAAGAATGAAACGAAGTGAGAGTTGTGGTGACCCTCCTCCCTCCGACCCATCGAATTAGCATTTCCACCCATGGGTGTGATGGCGGCTGTGCCCCGGGGCCCCGTTAAACGACTCTCCGTCCTGAAGCCGGTAGCAGCAATACGTTCATGCGATATCTCCAAATCTGCTCTGCATCGGGCCCAGCCACTAATGATGGCCCACCAATAACCAATAAATACTCGCCCGGTAAAACAGGCTACCGGACTACGTCCTTATCTTCGAGGAACATCTCCCGCGAGATTTTCTGTACGAGGTCCCATTAAAGGGATACCTTCCCACCTTATACCTCATGACACCCCAGCAGCGCAGGATCAATTCCTTCTCTGGTATTCTATGGCGGTCGACGGTAGCTATTGCTAGTGTCATCGTTCTTCTTCACGCTGATCGCAGTCCGGGTTCTTCTCAGGACCCAGTATCTTTTCGAGGCAGACTGTACATCCCCCCCGCTCGGGAGCCTGGATTAATATTTATGGTTCGTAAAATATGCGGATGGGCTCGACGGTAATTTGCTACGATTTCACCGGAGGGTCTAGGTCTAGACTCGATCGAGAAGGTCTTCCAGTTTAAGTTTCAGCTACCGAATTTAGAGCGGAGTTCGTTATTGGTACCTGTCCCGGGGAGCCAGGACTGGTTACTTTCGCCCGGATGATGTATCGACTATCCACTTGGAAACATTGATCCTCGTAGAGACCTCTAATTTGTAATAATGAAATCTCAAGTCTACGAGATCGTCAGATCTCGATATGGATACGTTCTGAATGTTTCTACTGCGCACCGCTCACGTACACGTAGGTAGGTTTTACTGTACGGAGAAGAGACGTCGTCTCAATCCTGAGGTCGACTTCTCTGACCTCTCGAATATTCTTGTTTGCTGTCCTCTTCTCCTGTGGAGCATGTACCTCTAAACGCCTCTTGTACCTTACGGATACCTCATATGTAAGACCCCACAGGACGATCCATGTCCCAAGTACGACAAGTTTGACGTTGGCCTTTACAGCCAGGCAGACCGATTGTATTGATTAGGTGTACTACGAAGAATAACAAATTCGTTTCTTCGTTGCTATGCCTTGGCCTCTTATGCTGCCACGTCCCAACATTCATATCCAGCTGAAAGATCTTGCTTTTCCTAGCTAAAGAATTTCACCTTGTGGCCATGGCCAGGTATATCCAGGATCGTAATACTTGAAAACGCGTGGCGGCTACCGCACTTGGTCGCGCGTGGGTCGAAACTATTGCGGAGGCGTTAGCACGGTTCTTAGGAAGATTCGCCCACGTTCCTCTATACTCGTGGCAGGATACGAGGAAAGAAAAATAAAGAAAAATCTAAGAATCAGATCCTTTTACTTGAACAGAAAAGAGCATCGTGCTCTGTGAGGATCGATCGTTACGTATGCACGACGCGGAAAAGAAATTACATGGAAACACGATAATCGCACAATTCAAGAACACGAGTTCGCTTACCTGATGCCTTAGAATCCCTTTTAGCCGGTTCGCATAGCTAAATCAGATAGACGGCACAGTCATAGGAGTCCGTAGAACGATGAAATGTCTCGCGATAAAATTCACGTTCGTTTAAAGATTCAAAATCGGGAGCGAAGTCCTCGAAGGCTGGGTATTTCCCTCGCGAAGGCCTGAAGGCATGCGTGCTTGTTGCCCGTAGTTGGCCGATGCTCCCTATGTTATTTCGGCTAATTAAAGTGAAATTAGTTTGCGTCAGTCTGGTATTTGAGTCGTTGTCCGGATTGTGGCTCTCAGAACCAGATTTCACTCATTTTACGTCTCGTAGTATGCTCACTAAGCATATGTAATCTATCCAATCGGAATGAGGATAGAAACGAACATGTGTGCACTGCAAGATTTCCCGATGCGAAAGACGCGCGTAACCAAAGGGACGGAGAGCGCATGCGCGAGGACACGTGACATTCTCGCAGCAGGGCCAGTGACGCGCATGCGCGAACACTCGCAAGCCAGACGAATAACAGTAGCCGTTAGGCAGCAGTAGATAAGTGCGAGCTTTGTCAGTGACGCTGACAACGATCATCTGATTTTCGAAGGTTAGTTCACTCCTGATAAATTCGTATCTTTTTATTTCCACCTGGGTACGTTTCTTAATGGCCCCTTTCGAGTACATTTATTATCAGACTCGTACACTACGTACGCCATTTGGTATTGTCGTAAAAGTTGCCATTAAGTTTTATGCCGAAAATCGAGATAGCCCTGTAAGTATAGGCAGCAGGTACGTCAAGGTATACCGGAAGGTTGGTAGGCATTCAATGGGAGTGCCATCGAGACCAAACGAAATACTCGCCAATTAAATTCGAAAGGCTTTTTCCACGCGGGCATTTCCAACGAATTTATACGTCGATAAAATTACAGCTGTAATCCGTTCGTATACGCGTTTCACCGTGAGCCCGTAAGTCCCTGCAAACCGCCTTATTACGTATCCCACGAAAGAAACACGAGAAATCCATCTCGGTGGTGATGATTCTCAAAATTTCAGGGTCCCATGAATTCTGGAATGCCAGGCCTATTCTCATTCTTAAGTGGAAGGGACGCGAGCGAGATCCCTCTTACTACCATCATCCTCTAATCTTAAACCATGAGAATATTACGAAAACGAATGTAAATTGCTCCCTTGAGAAATACGGTGTCCGCGTAGACGCCCTGTAGAGGGCTAAACGATTCACGTCGTCTAGGAAACATTTACGGATTAGATAGAGCCAATTACCATTCAGCCCGAGTGTCCGTTCTCGCTCGGCGCCATGATGGAACGTCCACTTGGCCACGCGTGCCTTCGAATATTTTACATCGGCTGTTTCGGGATCTTAAATGAGTATCATAAACCTTTGAGTCAGATGATAGTTACACTATCAAGACACACCGTGGCTCTCTTAGCACGGAGTACTCCTGCATGACTTTGTCTATGATCATTACACGAGTCTTCATTCGTCAATTCGTCCCTCGTGCGTTATTATCAATATATATATATATATATTGTATTTGCAGGGCTTGGACAGCAGTGGACGACCGGCATTTGTACTTTATTTTCGTATACGATACTACGTGGACACGCCATTGTTACTCAGGTAAGTTTGATTTTTTTTTTTTTTAATGTTAAAAAGGTCTCCTAGCAGTATCGTACGGATACGTATAAATGACGCGGCGCAATTTAATGATTACTCAAAATATCTTGGGCTGGCTGCAGTGAGGATCGATTTATAAGACTGCGAAACGAACTCACCGTTTCTGCCTTTGAAAATGCGGCCTTACGATCGCAGATGCAACAAACTAGCGGCTGACGATGGGGATCGAAGTTTGCCAAAGGGCGCATGCGCGTCGCTCCGAAACGAAAAACCTTCCGACTCCTGTCCAGTAGCCAAGCGCCCGTGTCCTGGTACCTTGTAATTATAAATTATTACGTGGCGCGTGATTAATAGACTGTCTGCGTTAAGCGAAAATGTTCGGAGCGTTAATTATAGTGATTCGCCCATTGCATTCGATTCCGAAGCCCTTCGACTGAATTGCCTTGGCGCATCTTTACTTGCACTCGTCTATATTTCGCTGTAGCATCTATATGTGTAGAAAGGTTATATTTATCTTCGGTCTTGCGTATATATGTAAATATACATATATATATATATATATATATATACACATACCGAAGTGTCCGACCGAGTCTGATTCTCTTACCGATTTTTTTTTTTTTTAACGCACTGAGGAGCCCCAGGAGAGCGATACATATCGGCCGATTCGTATTAACCGAATCGCATTCCGCTTCTAGTAGTCGAGCTTGAGTTTTATAGCCGGACAAACAAATTACTCATTCCTCTAGCCTGGAGGTGTACAGGGACGTTAATTTTTACCCTGAATTTTTTTTTTCCATTTAGTCCTCTCTTTTTTTTTCTTTCCTTTGAATTCTTCCGAACGAATTATACGAAGCTCCGTACCGACTATCTTTGTATAATCGCGAAGCGCACACGATTTGCATAATCGTTAAATTCACGTTTTAACTATTTCCATTGCACGTCTATCTCTTGACTCTTCGTTAATTAGATCTGTACGCCGGACGCGGCCGCCGCTATGAATTGAAAGTACTAGATCATCGTTGGCATGCGGTACGATATTTTCTTCGGTTTTTATCCTCGAGTTTTCGCACTGGATCTGCGACGTATAGAAACTTCATCACAGCGAGACACGTTAAATTTCTTTGTAAGGGCAATGAAAAATGGTAGCCAAATCTGAAGCAAAAGAATTTAGCCAAATACAGTTTGACCTTTTTTTTTTAAGATTTACAATATTATTTACAATGTGTTTACAATTATCAGTGTAAAATTTAACGAAGCTGAAAACAATTTATTAATTTTTTTTTACTCGTACCATTTATTTATATGCGTTTATACGACTTTACGAGAGCATTAGTGTTACGACGTGTTATTGTTTTTATAAAAAATTCATACTTTGTCTCGTGTACGTGTCCATACTGAATGCCAATCGTATGTGTAGCGGTGAACAAAACTAGCTTCGAAGATAACTGGTTGAAAAAAAAAATGCTCCAATATTATTAATAGAACAGGCGTTATTGCTCGTCTGTGTACCGGCGCTGAGAAGATAAGAACGTGAAACGTCACTTCAGCTCCTCAAAGTCCATTATCGGGAGTCCAGTTATTAATACAATAGTACGTTCAGCAATGCCAGGTGCCAATGCTAGATGTTATTGCGATCTTGAACGTGACCTCGAGCGCCCAGAGGATTACGTCAATATAGGATCGACTTATATGCGTCTAATACGTTACATAAATTAATCAGGAGTTACTTTGGTATCCTTGCCGCTTCCTTGACTCGTCTAATAAATCCGTATAACTATGCTAATTTTTTTTTTTTTCGTTAAACGCGCACACTGATTCCTTTTGTTATCCTGGTCCGTTTATTCCGAACATCGTGTTTTTGATTTCTAGCGATGAGACAACGCGCCATCACTATTACCTGCAGCTGCGTGACAATGTCGTCCGACATGGCGGCGGGGTCGAAAGTCTGCACCCCCATCATCCCCTGCATGCACCCGCGATTGTTGCATCTCTACTCGGGTTGGCGGGACTCGCCCTCCAGGCCGACCTCGGGGACTACTCCGAAGAACGTCACAGACCCCATGCCGGATCCGTCGGTTACTGCAAACCCACGGACTATCTTCCACCCCATGTGAGTTTAAATATTTATCTAGATGATTTTTCTCGGGAAAGTTGAAAAGACATTTTTCAAGCCAATTTAATCTGCATTTAAAGATGTGTCTCGAGCCGAACGTCCTCAGCGTCCTGGCGGCTCAGCATCGGGACAATCGTGGCCTCTCCAGGGAGGAGGCTGAATTGCAATATATCCGGGAGGCGGTGCTGTTGGAGGCGCCGCTCAACGCCCATCTCTATCGGCTTCGTCGAAGCAAGAGTGAAGCTGGACCAGGACGTATCCTCCTCGCGATCTGCGCCCGTGGTGTACGAATCTACTCCGAGGAGGAAACACCCCGGATCTTCGCCTGGAACAATATCGGCAAGCTATGCTTCGACGTGAGTATCTCAGCAGTATTACGCATACCACGTTAAATATTTAACATAATTTATATGTGATATTATTCTTTAATTGTACAACTACATGTATTTGAATCTTCTGTACGACAGCGTAAGAAGTTTGAAATTCGCGCCGTCGATCATCCAGACAAGCTCACCCTGTACAGCGGATGTGACGACAAGAGTAAACTGTTGCTCGGTCTCTGCCGAGACACTCATCAGTTCTCCATGGCTATAGCGCCGAGAGTCAACGAGGCGAGACGTCGGGAAGAGGAAGGTGAGTCCTTCACGGGCTACGAGTTCGATTTTGATCGTTCGCATAGATCCATTCTCAATCAACTACGAGCTAGTATCGTTGACCGTTCATTCTTATTGCAGAGCGCAAGGTTCTACGTGATTGCTATATGTATCCGGCACGGTGCAAGCTCAGCTTGGCTGCGCGTGGAGCTCGTGGCGATCAACGGATATCAGTGATATCCAGCACTTCCTCGAATACGACATCTGGAATCGTTAGCGACCGCGTTCACAGTGAGGATGAACCCGACACGGCGCCTGCATCTACAGAATGTCTACCTAGACTTACTGAGGTACCCAATCACGCTCAGGCACAGGCTATTGTTAATGGACTTGAGGCAGATGATCGCTCCAGGACATCATCACCTGTTTCTACTGTCGACGGTGAGTGTGTGGCTGAATGTATTTGTTTTAACGATCGACTCCGCCTCTATATGTTACGCTATGGTTACAATATTTGATTATGAATTTCCGCTGGTCCCTAGAAGTCGATGGTGCCGAAACTGCTCCTTCTTCTGCATTACGTATGACCCTGAATGCTGCAACTGCCGCTGAGGGATCTCAGTGCAGCAGCAGCTGCAGCACGGTTGTAGTTGTGAGTGCACCTGCGAGCGGACCACCTCAAATGCGTCGACCATCCGCTTCTTCCAGTCTGGAACTTGGCTATTCTCATACTGCTCAGAACTCAGCCGTTTCGTCGGAAGCTGCCTGCTTCCCGGGAGCGATATACGACAGGTGTAAAAAGGCTGGAAAATACGCTGGTTAGTATCGCGGAGTGTTTAGAAGCTTTTACGGATGCGAGCGTTTAGTTTTTATTTGATTAGATTGTTTTCTTTTTTATTTATATTTATCATTTCTTCATCAGGTACGGACATTGCTAGTGAGACTAGCGGAGTTTATACCGTGCGAAGCAGCGAAATGCAGGATGAAAGAATAACTGATTTGTATTCTCCTACGGGCGATGCTAACGAATCGTCGACAGCAAGTGACGTTTGCGCTTTGAGTTCTGTACAATCCACCACTGATGAAGCTTCAGTTACTTCTGGTTTTTATACCATTCACAGCGGTGTGAGATCTGAGACAAGTGGTGTTTATACGGAGGATGTGAATACGGAGGATCAGGAGCCTATATACAGTGTGTGCAAGGGCGACGAGGATGTCAATAACCTGGCCTCTGGTATATCTGAAGTATCCCTGGACCCACCATTGGATGACACCAGATCCAGGAGTAATAGTATCCTCAGTGCGGGAAGCTTCAGAGGTGACGGAAGTGATCCTTCTGATGTGGGCCCATTACTGTCGGCGGATGAATTATCTGATCTCATCGTGGGACGTTATCCGCCAAGAAAGACCATAAGCAATTCAATGGATTCTGATTGTGATTACGTGACTATGCCACCTCCATTACCACCGCCAAGAACAGACTCAGATAGACAACTTCCACCTCCGCCGCCTTATCCGTCCAATATCAATTACACTACCATCAAGTCCTCTAGGAGTAACGCCAACGTGGACCGTGAGCCGCCACCTCCACCACCTTACAACGCAGTCAGGGGTGACTTTGTGCCATTGCCACCTAGAAGGGCAGAGCCACCTCCACCACCTCCTTACACATCGCCCAGAGAGAGAATACAAATTCCACCACCTACTCCACCAAGGAATGATGCTATTACTCCTAGAGAGCCACCTCCGCCGCCTCCTTATCCTGAAATTCCTACTGATCGACAGGAGGCTATATCTACCCTATATCCTAACAACGCGATCGAGGATGTTATCCCAAGGGTTGTACCCACCAAGTCACATTCTAATCTGTCTCCTATAAAAAACAACATAGTCCCGTCAATGTCAACAAACTTCACTGGTATGGCTAACGAAGGACCACCGATTACAGCTCCAAAACCACCACCTAGAATACAACCACCCACGTATCCTGGTGATAAAATGAAACCGACTCCTGTCCATGCACCAGTTGCAGCTCTTGTGGTGGGTCCAAATAATTATTTGGACGTTCACGCGTCCAGAGGTGGTCCAGTACTGTTGCCATATCTCTCACCACCACCTCCGCCACCGACAACGCATACCAGACAACCACCACCTCCACCGCCGAGCTTAGCAACTGTATACACCAGTCAGGTTTCCAGGTCACAGATCGAACAATACAAGCAACAATTGTATTCCGACGTGGACTATGTCATGTTTCCTCTGAAAGATCCAGCGGTTTCTAAACAAGAATACATTGACGCTAAACAGGGCTCTCTCCTTGCTGCAATGGCTGCTTATCCACCTCCACCATATCCATCTGTCAATAGTAAATCCTCAATGATGTATCGCAGTACTCCATATTTACCTGGATCGTCATTCTCATCGCCTTCGAAGTATGCATCCAATCAGAATCTGAGCACCAGCGACATCAGTTCCAGTGGAAATTACTTGTTACATGGAAACATGAGCAGTCATTATGCAGCTAGTACCAGCTCCTTGTACAGTGGCGTCACGTGCTCGTCTGGCGGAAGTCATAGTCTCCGTCGTGAACCACCGGTACCAGCTCATCCACACACACTCCATACATTCTCCAGAACCAGAAGCGACGAGAATATTCTGAAGAGCTTCGACTCTTCGGTAAGCAATAAGATGCAGTCTCTTCCGCAGCCTAAGCATCGAAGGCTCCCACCACCACCGCCACCGCCCCCTTACGAAATTCAGGTAATACTTTTGCATTATTTTATCGCAATTTAGCGTTAAATTATTTTTCGACTGTAACGTGATATTTTTTCCTTTACAGACTCTAGAGAAGAGTCAACCGCTACCGTCAGCCTCTCTGTCCGCGTCCTCGTCAAAGAGAACGACGAAGCCGATAAATAGATGCGACGTCGTGCCACCTAGCGCCGTCGACAGACAAGACGGCAAAGATGACGGAATGCTGGATATCCGTACATTGCGTGAAAAAAGTAGAAACTTAGATCTACCATTGATCTCGGCTCTCTGCAACGACAGATACCTACTGAAGCAGACGAAGGCGTTCGTTCTCCCGAAGCATCCTAGCGAGACAACAGTGCCATCTTCTTCGAAGAGTGTCTCGAGGAGTAACGGTGGGACCTCAAGTAGGAATAAATACCCAGTGAGCGGTTTGTCTACGACACAAATATCAAAACCGCCTAGAAAGTCATCGACAAGTACGCACAGACATCCAGCTGAGGTCAAGGGCAATGCGTACAAGGTGAATACAGCACCGGGATTATCGCCGGCTAAGAAAGATCCTACCAGAGCATTTCACTCGTAACACCGGCCACATTCCTGCAATCACTTATCACGATAAGGGATATCATATCTCGAGAGGTATACGTTTCAAGAAGGGAACCGTCACTAATTCTACAATTCACACCATTCAAAAGTCGCTCTAACTTCCACGAGACTCTCGCCTATTGTCGTTTCTCACAGACCGTGCTTCTTCAACTCAGGGTGCCATTTTTATCTCGCTTATCGTCGCGATACTCCTGGCCAGGGTTCGGCTACGCTTACTGGTCTATTTTAATTAACCTAATTACATGGTAACGCACCTAAAACATACGCAGTTCCATGTGCATGGATAAAGTTCAATGCGTTTGAGCCTTTGTGACAATCATCAGTATACATAGATAGCACACTTGACCTCTCTGAGATCCATCTTATGCTTTTTCGCACGACCCTTGTGTCGTTTTTATTTACTTATCGTTTATAGGATTATTTAAGTCGACGCAACGCTACGTTGCTGATCTTTATACGATATATTTCGAAATTTCCCCTATTTGTTGGTCTGCCTCTCTGTGTCATTTTAAGACGATCCTACGGCCGAAGAACCGCCGACCTAATTAAGTCGTATTTATTGGTCGTGTTTGTCGTTGCGCGAAACGCGACATGCGTCCAATTGTCATTTGCTCAATTTTATCTGGCTCGACGGCTCGCACGATAATATTATCTATCCAGGCGGGAGTAGCAATGAAAATTCTAACGACTGGTTAAATGATCGCTACTTATTCATAATGTACGATAGTTCTCTTAGGTACTAATTGCACATCCACGCACGACAAATATATATATATATTTTTATACTCTGAGAGAAACTCGCAGTTGTATTCGTTACATGTTAGCAAAAAAAAAAGAAACTTTTACTATTTCACACCTTGACGTTCACAAGTGTAACGATATATGTATTTATTTCAAACCAATCTCTTATCTGTGTAGTATCTCGTCATATGAGCGTAATAGTGCTTTAGCGATATTTGGTTTTTTTTTTTGATATTTTTTTCCATCGTCTTTCGAGGTACGAGAAACTCGCGGAACAAAGACTTTGGCGAACGCAGCCATTTTTTTAATACTTTATTTCAATTTATCCTAAGATATTATGACGCTGTACTATTTGGCACGCCTATGAATACTGTGTCGCGTGAGATACAGCCTTAGTGTTTTTTTTTGTTGTTGTATTATCTTGATTAGATTTTTGCAAAATTTTTTCGAGATGTGGATAATTTTTCCCTCTCTCTCTCTTTCTTTCTCTGTCTCATTCTCTAGAATCAAATGAACAATGTTTTGACTACGGACGATGGTCAATGATTCTGCAACCGTTGCATACGATTTGTACGGCACACTTGTCATGCTTTGCAATCGTATGATCTAATACGAACGTTTTAGCGCGTTTACGGCGCAACATTTATTTTAGCTTGTAACGTAATGGGTAATGATTTTAGTCGTAACACTGAACTATATTGAATGACGATTAGTTATTAACGATAGAATACGATTCATGTCTGTAAATATTAACGCGTGAAACTGTTGGATTTGATGTAGTCGAAAACCTCATGTATTTACCACGCGCCACCTCATCTACGAATAATAAACATTTTTTAATGAAAGGAATCTGGCGATTACATACATTTATATTATTTCTCCTACATATTCTTATTTTTTTTTAATTCTGGACGAGCTCGTGATGCATCTATTTGTCCTATTATAATTACTTTTGTCTAAAGTCATAGTGGGCTGGTATATTTGTATCCCCCCCAAAGACACTTACGTGTAAGACGACGACGACGGAACTGAAATAAAATCATCTCGGTCGCCATGTTGATACGTCCGACCTCGGTATTAAATTTGGTGGCAATCGATTCAGAACCCTTGATTCCTATAGTGAATGTATCAATAACTTTTTCTCACACATAGCCCTTGATAAGATATTTGAGGCCTGATACAGGTACAAGAGTCGACTCTGGTAAAGAGTCTCTGGGAGCTGTGCCCTGTACAGCCGGTTGCCTGCACTTGGCGCGAGACTCGACCGAGTCTCTTGATCTATCATTGATAATTTTTTTTCAAATAGTGTGATCTGGGAATCTTCGGACAAAATACTTTTCGAGGAATATCGTGTTTAGTTAACACGTAAAGCGCGACGTCAGTCCCTGGGGACTGACCGTGCACTTTCCATTCGGCTGGCGTCAGTCCCCAGGGACCGACGGCGGACTTCTTGTTTGGGCGGCGTCGGTCCGTGGGGACAGACAGCAAGCTTTTTTTTTCTCGCTACCGGCCGAACGAAAAGGACAGCAAAATCGGTACTGCGCTCAATGCGCTTAAATACTCTTGGCTACTCACGCTCCAGTCTGCCTACTCCATTATATTTCAGTGGCCGATCATTGCAATAATATTACTATTCCTGTAGTCTCTAAACTCGTGTCGGTAATTATCGGTATCGTTGGATAACGAGAACTTCATATTATCCAATAGCGATATCTTCCTTCTTTTAGGTTTAATTGTTGACTGGACAAAATTCAGTTATCGGTGTGTAACGACTAGGAAGTATAATTTGAAAGAAGATGAAAGTTTATATGTTGGAAGCGGTTCGATTTTTGGGCGTTGGTTAGTAGTAGTGCTAGTTACCGTCACTGGTAACGCACGTATACCAAGTTTCAGTTTTTGATTGTTTGGATAACCTACGAGACGAGGAATAAAACATCAGCTGTACGGGAGAAACCTTAATCTAAATAATTGAGGTTTTATGACAAAATTACAGCAAGTGCTTAACAGCGCCACCGGGCGTAATTTTCCTGAACTAATGAAAACGTAGTTTCTGATCACTCGCTCTACTACGCCCTCTAGCGGAATTTTCCAGTACTACAGTAAGTGCTTTCACCGTGCCATCTAGCGGAATTTTCCTCAACTAACGAAAAATGCTCTCCGCGAAAACGCAGTTCTTTATCACTCGTTCCTTGCCCTCTAGCGGAATTTTCCTCAACTAACGGAAAATGCTTCCCGTGAAAATGAAGTTTTTTATCGCTCGTTTCTTGCCCTCTAGCGGAATTTTCCTCAACTAACGGAAAGTGCTTCCCGTGAAAACGCAGTTCTTTATCACTCGTTTCTTGCCCTCTAGCGGAATTTTCCGGTACTACAGTAAGTGCTTTCACCGTGCCATCTAGCGGAATTTTCCTCAACTAACGGAAAATGCTCCCCGCGAAAACGCAGTTCTTTATCACTCGTTTCTTGCCATCTAGCGGAATTTTCCTCAACTAACGGAAAATGCTCCCCGCGAAAACGCAGTTCTTTATCACTCGTTTCTTG
>JASANN010000111.1:23499-46048 GCA_031762395.1 Calameuta pygmaea | reverse complement strand
CCCTCTAGCGGAATTTTCCTCAACTAACGAAAAATGCTCTCCGCGAAAACGCAGTTCTTTAGCCCTCTAGCGGAATTTTCCGGTACTACAGTAAGTGCTTTCACCGTGCCATCTAGCTCAATTTTCCTCAACTAACGGAAAATGCTCCCCGCGAAAACGCAGTTCTTTATCACTCTTTCCTTGCCCTCTAGCGGAATTTTCCTCAACTAACGGAAAATGCTTCCCGTGAAAATGAAGTTTTTTATCGGAGATGAAGTGCTTCAGTTTAGAAGGATGGTCAGGAGGGCAGATAATAAAAATTTAGGTTAGGTTACATTTTCGCAATAACAATAAACACAGATAACGTTTCAAAATATTTATTGACATATATTTCTCTTACAAATAGTGTTATATAATGTATAACTTAATCGTACTGAAATTATCAATAAAAATCTTATATAATGACATTCCAATATAGTGAGAGTATTCTATCACATCCAACACAAATTTTATTGTCCAAATAAATTAATACCATAACAATCCTTTCCTCTTGTACTATGTTAGATTTAAAGTTACAAAAATAATAAAAGAATTTGTGAATAAATGAATTCACAAGATATGTTTAAAGGCCTGATTAATACACTAAGCAAGCTTATACTTTCTCCTTTTTAGGACTGCAAACATGCCATAAAAAAAAAGCTACAGAATGAAAAAGGTATACCATAAGGGAAAATATAGTTTAATTCTATCAATTTCAGACGAAATTTAACTAATTGTACATACGGTTAACGATTTTGATTCGGAAGTTCCTTGGATCGCTAATTACCTATTAGATATCAGATTTATGTAATTCACCCTTGACGCACTATTGTTTGTTTCAATTCCACGGAATAGGATAAACGTTAATCTCCTTACTTTACGTACATACGACAAAATGTTGAAAATGTTCATTATAATTCTTGCATCGTCATCCACGTTGAATGAACTTACCTTAAGAATCTAAATCCTACCTGAAAAATGTGCTGAACGCTATATTGGTCATAATCAAATAAAATTGTAGGTATATCATTTTAACAGCATCTTAATGTAGCACTTAGAACGTATGACCAATAAAACACCGAGCAAATGTGCTAAGTGAACATAGACGAATTATTTGAAGCAATTATTATATCAATAAATAAGTTTCGAGGTGTCTTTGCAAAAGAGAAAAAGATCAAAATTTAGTGTTAAGGATAAGGATAAGGGATTGAGGAATCACTTTCTTTCTTTTATTTGTCCAACTTGTTCAACTTGATGTTTTAAGAGAATTGCAGAAATATTAAAAAATTCTAATTTTTATTGCTACTGTTAAAATTATCATAACATCATATTGTGCTGAATTCATTTGAGAGATTGGTGACATTTAAAAAAGTGACCCGTCGCGGGACGCCTGGTAGACGTGAAACATCAATTGTCAAAATAATTTTGTGATAGCGAGCTAAGCCTGGTTATCACAGGATTACAGCATACGCATTCCAATATATCTATATTTGAGTGCTAGCCTGCGTCTTACATTCTGTCCCCTGCGGAACGCGCCATTAGATGTTTCACATGAAAAATATAAAAATCGTTCCCAGCATGACTTCTTCATGGACAAAGTGAACTTTCTCATAAAGTACCGAAACAACGAAGCTGCGGAAAAGCCATTAGCTGCAAAAAAGGAACTTTGGATTGACTAATAAGAAACTTTATTACAATAACAATCCTTTGTATGCGAATAACGTGACGCTATACGCTATGCATTTGCATGCGCGTCATTTGGCTTGTAATCACTCGTAATCGTCTATGAACGAGTGAGAGTACAAAAGAAGCAAAGACTATTATTGGCTAAATGGGTTAGAAGGTAAGCAAGGTAGAAGAGATAAGGAGCTTAGAATGGATTAGAATTTTGAAAAAAATTTAGAACTTTAGAACGACTGTGAACAAGTGAAATGCAGAAAGTGCATAAAGAAATACATAGATCGAGCATGCATAAGAATTGGTCTACGTTACTGAAATTAAAATAAAATAAATAAATTATTATGTATGTATAAGTATTTAATATTAATTTATTTTCAGCAAAAACAAATATAATTAAACAAATTAATTGCCCATATTCGTTGCTAATGGCCACGCAAGTGCTCGATTTTCAATTCTAAATACACTGAGACATCCTCTAAGTTGACTTGCCAGTTGCCTGAAAAGTCCAATAGGTGCGCATAGATTTTCTATGGCAAGAAGTCAGGTGGCAGCACTGATTTTTTCATAATACAATTATTTGATGTGACGCTCAGAAAGTCTTATCGATATTTCAATTCTATTTTCCAATACAACAAATAAATATTAATGCTTGTATTTAATAATTTCTTCACTATAAAAAAAGAAAAAAAAAACTTATCTGAAGAATCTTCGATTCTAGAGAATCCCATATTACTGTATGTCTCTTGTGACAGTCATTACATAAAATTTCTTAAGAGAGACAAATACGCCATAGAAGTTTTTAATACCTGTAAACGAAATCTTATTTAATAGTGAATCTTTTCAGATGCTATATCTTCGGTCTTACATTTATCAACATTTCCAACGAAAAGATACCAAATGGTCCAGCAGTCAAGCAAAGCGGCTGCTGTGATCTTGCGATGCAAAACTTAATAATCATTTTATCCTCTCTTGACATGTCGTACCATTTGCAATTGTAAAATGCATAGTGTACGTTAAGGCTCTGGTGAGGTATGGAAATAAAAATTTTGTCAATATTTGCAAAGCTATTAAAAAAAATATTGTTCCTGCAGCATACCTCTGAATATAAATACTGGCCAACCGCGCAATGGGAGAAAAGTACAAAAACAATAAGAAACTCGTAGATTATTAAAAATACAAGATCTGTTCTCTGATTCGTGTTGAAATCCTGCATACATTGAACTAATAAACAGTACTGTTAAAAACAATACATCAAATGACAGAAAGCTGTGCAGAGTTAATATTTGTAAAAAAAAAAAATGCAAAAATACTCACCATTAGATATAGATAGCTAAGAAGACTTATGAATATACCTGCACCGACTAAATGACCAAATAAAACAAAATTGAATGCCTCTTTTATGCTATTACCAATTCTGAAAGAAAAAATGTATTTAAAAAAATGTTCATTATCATAATTAATTATATAACAAATGAAAGTTCAATTTACCGCAACAGCCTCGCGTGATGCTTAACGAGAGTTTTGATATCGTAGCCTCTGTTTTTATCCAGATTACGTAAACGAATTGCGAGAACTGACAGCTGACCGCAAATATAAAAAACAACCGTAAACATTAAGACGTCAGTTGCTGTATTGCTAATCGCAGAAATAATTGCGATCGGTAATTCAATGATATATGCAATCATGTAAGACTCCATACTCTGGACTTTATATATCAAATAAACGAAGTACGGTAATTTGTACGTAGTCGTTGCATTAACACTATCTGTTAAGATACAATAAGATAAATGATTCATTAGAGTTGAACGAATTTACCATTTTTAGTTCTCCGTGCGCGCATTGGGTATTTGAAGGAACAGCTGAAATTTCAAATTCAGATTTCTCAAAGTCTGAATAAAAAAAAGAAAAACATCTAAGTGACAGTGAATTCTCACTGGCGATGTCGCGTCAGGCCCAAAGCGCTTTGAAAACAGAGCTTGACTCTCAAATGCCCAGCATGCAGATAAAAAGTCATAGGGAAAAATTAATTATTTTTTAATTACTCGCCAACGTTAAATTTAATGAGCAGTGGCTTCAGATAATATATTGGAGCTACAAGTGCAACAGATATCATTAGTACTGTCATGAAAAATCTGGACATGTTTATATATATCGTGAATGCATTTCTTTCTTCGGGAGACATGTAACTGTAGCCATTGAAATCAATTGTCGCTGCCGACAGTATCTTCCCAAATTTCTGATTGTAGTATCTCAGTGTAGCCAACTTTATGATGATCTGTGTAAAGCAGATAGTCTCCTGCAAACTCCATACGACGTATTTAAGGTCATCCATGTTTTGGAAAAGATCTACGTATTCGAAGATGATAACAGTAGCGTAGTAACTGAAGACCAGAAAGTATCGCACGTCGCTTCGAGCTCGAGGCTGCACGCCAAGTGCTGAGAGAAGACGGTGGTTCCAGTTTAGCAATTTTACGGCTGCACTGCAATTGTCCTAAGAGAAAGGTCAAGCTAACCAAAGAAATTCAGGGTTTGATTAAAGATAATACCGTGGCGTACTTCCGAATGAGTAAACTTAAAAAACAATAAAATTCTGCTGAAATCTCATGGTTTTTCAAATTTTAATCCAGAGTCTCACATAGCTCGTATAATACAATCAAATAGCGTATTCGCGAAATTTGTGGATTATTTTTGAAAAATGTATAAAGTAAATTATTCGTGCCTGGATGCGTGTTATTTTTATCAATGACAGTTCAAAGTGAAGATGCTATTGATATAATAGATAATACTCACGCGTACAGTCGCCTCGGCCATCTTTGTCGAAGACTTACGGGCAACTGACGAGTGATTTCTTTAGGTTGGAATTCTTGAGCTGTTCATTAATATTTACTTTCCTTTGGGGAGACTGAAATTGTACATATAATGTTTTCTACGTGCATTCCTTACGCATGCGCAGTATTCGGTTTTATATTGGATTTAATATGTGCATTGCCAATGTGCGTGGCATCTGACGCACCTGCTGGGTTAGATTCAAGCTTTTCTTTTTTAGGTTAGAAACTTTTACTTTACTTCGCATCTTATTTCTTATCCATCGTGACTATAAGAGGTGCTCAGTGGAATATATGATTTTCTTATAGTGTTGTATTTCAATAGTGCAAAGGGCGCCGTTGAGATTACAAGTAGTGACGATTGGTGCCAGTGTCGAATGAAGTAAAAGTATATAATATTTTATTAATTGGTAGTGAACGAGCTATAATTAGTTGATCGGTTGTAATGTTGTTTTAAGAAAACAAGGGCCAAAATTTGATAAGAAAATTCTACGAGGGTCATTGATCGTATTGATTAGGATATAATTCGTTTGTGTCTCAATCGATATCGATCTTCCTCTAGAAATTTATTAATTTGTGAGACGCATGGCAAAATTAGTAATAAGACTGTCTTAAATATATAACTTGGTAGCAGAGAAGACAACGTGTCAGCACTGCTTCATTGACTTACGATGAACTTTTATTTGTATAAAATCCATGATTACAAAAATCATGTTCTATATAATTTTTGCTTGATTTCATTATGTCCGGCGACACTTTGGACCTCTTTGATCGGTTATTTAATGAGAATTATGATTTTCAACTGCCTTTATTTTCTATGGCTTTATCGTGCATTCACGATTCGTCGTCGATTCTTTCTTTGAGGTGCGAGACAAGTGAAAATATTGAATGCTCAGTGAAAATTAATTTATTTAATTAGGGAGTTACATACTTTAAGCCGAACGAAAAATGAGAAATTTTAAGGCATTTTTTTTTGGGTGTTAATATTGAAAATAAAATAAAATACGAATTATACATTATTTATTGATCCTTTAACTGTTTAAACAAAATTTTGTTATATAACTTTTTCACAAATTTTGACTTTTTTTTTCACGTTTCCCTCACCCATGCAGTTGGAACGTGGCGTTACTGTCTGCACGATTTTTCGTGAAAAAATCACTTTTTTTTCAAACTAAATGCATTCTTTTTTTTTTGAAATTCAAAAATCCTACGGGACAGACTATAATGGCAACAGTACTTTACAAGAATCTTTTGGAATTTTACAAATTCATTCAGTCAAAAAAGTGGAATCATGCAGACACTAACGTCGTGTCCCAACTGCAAGAGTGAGGGAAACCTAAACAAAAAAAAAGCAATTAATTTTTGAAAAATTTATACAACAAAATTTTATTTAAACAGTTCAAAGATCAATAAATAATGTGTAGTCTGCAATTTATTTTATTTTTAATATTAACACCCTTGAAAAAAATTCTCTAAAATAACTCATCTTTCGCCTGGCTGGAGGTGTGTAACCCGTTAATCTTGAACGTTCTTGTTAATCCTTTAATAAGTTAATCCTTAATAAATTCATGAAATCGACAGAATTACATGAATAGAATTTTTTAATACAAAATCTACACCTGTGATTACTAAAACTGCATAATTTATCATTCGTGACAGCGTGAGCTACAGGAAAGATCGTAAAACGGATAAATATGCCATTGCCGTCTTTAAAACCTGCGTGAAAAATGATTTCAAAGTAATCTTAAATGTCACAATGAATAATATTACTTATTCCTAAACATTACATTACTTCTTACTCACGTCAGTTAACGTACTTAAACAAAAAATTCCAAATTTGCCAGACGTTAAACAAAGCGGCTTTTGCGATCGTGCCATACAAAGAATAATTAGTCTTGCATTGTCAGTTGGAATATTGCACCAATCACAATTGTACCAAGCTTCGTAGACTCGGGTACTCTGAAAATTTGCACAGTAATAAAAATAAAATAATATAATAAAAATGTATTCGCAATCAAAAGAAATTCAATACCTCTTGAACGAGACTCTCGCCAACGGTGCAATGTGCATAAAGCACAAGAAGGACCAAAAATCCAAAAGTTAAAAACGTGGCGAGATCGGCATTTTGTCCGTGTGCAAAATTCTGCATCAATACGGCTCAGCATTATACAAGATTGTTACAATATAAAATAATTAAAAAAAAAAATTTTTATTACCGTCAATATTTGATACCCGAGCACACAAACCAATGAGGTTGCACCTACAAGGTGTCCTAATAAAATGGCACTGAAAGCTTCGTCTATGGTTTGCCCCATTCTGTAGTAAATCAATTTTCACTTATTCACTGGTCACGTTTTTAGGTTAATCGATAATCAATCTCACCGCAATAGTCTCTGATGAGTCACCACGACGTCCTTTATATCGTGACAGCATCGTGACGGGTCGCTATTGATACTGCTGATTCGTAACGTGAGAACAGACAGTTGTCCGCAAACATGAAAAACCAGCGTAACCATCAGACAATCTGCGGCGCTCTGACCAAAACCACTCACGAAGACAAACGGTAGATGAGAAAGATAAGTTATCATATAAGTCCGCGTGTCATTGACATTGTACAGTAAGTAAAAACGATATGGCAATTCGAAAGTTAACGTTGAATTACTTTCGCTCTCTATTGGATCTATAATAAAAGATTGATAAGAAAAAGAAAAAAAAAAATTAATTTCTACGTTCTCCAGATAATGCAAAAAAATTTACAGGGTCTCACACTTTTCACTTAAGCATGTCCGTTTACTCACCGTTTCCCAAATTTCCAAGTACAGGCTTTAAGTAATACGAGGACGCGGTTAGTGCAACGAACGCCATTAAAAGTTTCATAAAAGTCTTGGATCTCGAGTTATAGGATAAAAATATTTTTTGCTCATCTACGGATCTGTAATTTTGAGCTTGAAAATCCTTTCTCATTTCCTTTATTAATTCTCCTAACTGACGATTATATACTCGCATCATGAGCATGCGGATAAAAATTTGTGAAAAGGCCATGTTCTCCGTTAGATTCATCACGACATGCTCGAGATTTCCGATAAAGAGAAATAGATCGACGTATTCCATTGTCATGTGATACGCAAAATAGCCGAAGTTTATCCAGAACCAAATATCTCTAGGCTTTTCCGGCCAAAATCCGAGCATCGCGAGAAGCCAATGATTCCAGTTCATGATACTTGCGGCACGATCGAAGTCATCCTGTCCCTAATTAAATAATTTCTCTAACACAATTAGTTGTTTGGTACTACACAAATATTAAGGTATAATTCATTATGACGTTTTTGACTGCAGTACGTAAAAACAAAAATGTAAGTAAAAAAAACTTTTAATATACTCGATATTAATATAACAATAAAATTAATTTAATTGAAAATCAATTAATTTACGTGAAATATTCAAAGTGCAATTTTTGAAATATTTAACGTCATTCCAATTGACACTCACGTGCATCGTAAAGGCTATTGTTTCGTGTCCAGTTCACTACGTGGTGAACTGCAGAATAATCAGTTGCAACGGTGCAAACAAATCTTCAGAATGCTCCTATTGGCCATACGATGCTACCAGTGTCCAATCAGAATGCAAGCATTGCAAACAATTTCCTTTCGAATTTAATGTGCATATTTTATATGCACCTGCTACCGTCTCCGGCTGCGGTGTTGCATACATAATATTTCTCTTTTCCCAGTGAAAGCAATTTCTGTGCATGGTCGATAGATAATGCGAGTAATGATAGCTTTGTACGCTAAAAATGTCGTGCGGTAGCAGAACTGAAATTACGCGAAAACTTGCTAGGCAACTTGCAGTGCAGTGCAGTGCAGTGAAACAGGTGCAGTGCAGTTACATCAATGGAACTTTCGTCATCGAGAAACTAGGATTCTTCTTCTTGTTCATTATGGTTTTATGTCCTCGTAGAGAACCAAGTGCCAGAAATTAGAATTCATTACTCTACAAAATGGAAATCATCATTAGCAATCTTATGGCTGTGGCAAAACGGCAAAAAAAAATGTAAATGACTTGTTCGTTTCAATTCAAATGAATAGGGATAATTATCAAAATTTGCTTTGATAATGAAAGGTAATTTTAACATTTATATAAATTATTATTATATATATTATAACAATAGATAATCAATATCGCACTTGTAATCAGTGTTAAATATTCATTTCGATAAGGTAGGAATGACTTATCGATGCAAAGTATATTTTTGACACCAGTGAACTGATTATGGATTCAGCGATAAACGTCACGGCTGTTACACGCCCAGATTTCGTTAGATGCACAGATTACGAATTTTTGTTAATCTTCATTTATTCTCCTGAATGAAGTCCTAGTCTTGTAGATAAAAGATAAACAATTTTCAAAATCGCAGATCAGCATGCATGATTATCTATCATTTTCAATCGGTAAAACAGTAATAATTTTATCATTGATTTAGATGATCATGTATTAAAAATTATGGCTTTAGGTATAGGAACGAGCAAAAATGCATACTTAAGAAATCGAATCAGTAAATGAACGTGTTTACAAAAAAATATACGATTTCAACGTTAAAGTTCATTTACTAACGTGACACATTCGTTAATTAATTATCGCAGTCCCGCATCAAAGTTACGTCATACGAGTGTATAGATATATTCAGAAAGGAAATGAAAATTAAATTATTACTTTCGATTAAATATTTAAACGAAACGAGCGTTAAATGTGTTAAATGATTCTGTGATTCTTCTGTCAATTAATTATCAAAATTTCAGTGGGATCGATCGGTACGATTGCGTGACGAAGTAAGACCAATCGGGATAGTTCGATGAGTTTGCATCGATTTTGAAGTCTTGAATAGCGAAGGCACAGTGAAATCAGTGAAATCAGTGCACTGTGAAATCTGACTCGTGCAACATAGCGCTTCGGTAGTCTTAAGACATTTACTGAAACTTAAACGAAGTTTCGTTCAATTTTTGAAAAACAATTTTTCGTTAATGTACGCTGAAATTTTTCGCACTGTGATAAAAGTAATTAGTACGAATATGTGTCTTTTTATGTGAAATGTTCGTGCGTGGTGAAATATTGTTCTTATCAAAACACTGCTGAACACATGAACAACAAAATAGACTTATGGTAAACCGTAGAGAAGTAACATACTATAGCTTAATACTGATGGTTTCCGGATGGAGGTCGCGTTCTTACTCAGCATTGTGCCGAAGTTTCGCAAAAGTTTCGTAGGTAATCAGCTGATCAATAAAAAAATTTTTTGATCGTCTTAAGAACTGATCCGATCGGTATCTGAGTCTGACTGACAGTTTCAGGCTGGAATGTTTGTGAAACGTTGGCGCAAGGCTGAACACGGACGTGACTTCCGTCCGGAAACCCTGAGTATTAAGGATAATATTGGCCGCGAAAGCCTAAAATCTCATACTATAGCTTAGTTTGAATATTTAGAAATTAATAAATGATTAGAGTACATTGATAAAGACAGAAATACGTGCACTAATTATGTGACAGAGTAAATATCTTTTGTCTGTGACGTCATCAGACGGTCTCGGGAGAATGACTAGGAGATAGATTATTGCCAGACATATTTGCGACGTATCTTATACTGCACACGTTTACCTGAGCAACGATACTTACATCATTAAAGACAAAACGATTGGTAAATTTAGATATTAAAAAAGTGAAGTTTTCGAAGTGTGAATTAAAGAAGCTTTTTTGAGGTCCTTCATAAGTTTTACGGTGTATCAGGAATTTACATGTATTTCAAAGAAATTTTTTCATTCGCTAAACAGATACCGACTGTCCGAATGAAACCTTATTTTGATTAGCGTTAAGACGCGATAATGAAAAACGCCGTATTTGAAGAACCAAATTGCAAAATTTCCCATTCACTTAATTTTACATCTATTTTTAAATTATGTTTTGTACACTTTTCTCTATGCAATTTCGTCAATTATACGACAGTACGTAACATAGACACATAAGCGAGGGATGTTTTAATGACCTGGAAAAGTCAAAATTAAATGATCGTAAGAAAATGAAATTTCGCATAGATTCCTACAAAATTTTCAAAGACCACTCACATTGCTGAAACTGTCTAAAGAAAATACGTAAAATTTCGCAGCTGTCAATTTCAAAGGCCTTTGTGCGAGTAACATGCACATTATTAATGATTTTTGGTAGATCAATGGCATATTGTACCATGCGCATTGAGCACAGGCTTCGTGTATCTTTGTACTCTATAAAAAATTTGATTATCGTCATACGATAATCGTACAAAATTTAAACACGTTTTTACCTCGTGTATCAGACATTCGCCAACGAAGCAATATCCATAAAGCAATAGGATCATAGAAGATACATACAGCACAAAGCAGCATAATGCTGATATGTCAGCTAAGTCGCCACTGTTCTAAAAAAAAAAAAAAAATTATTAAAGCTGCTTACAGGGTGACACGAATTAACAGTACGTTGTTTTCAAAGAAAGGCAAATACAAAAAACAGGTAAACAAATTTTCTGCTACCATTTATAATGGATCCGTCATTGTAATGAGAAAAAAAATTTACACGATACAGGTAGGTGAACCTTAGTCTAAAATAGATAACGCATATCGTGGTTCTTGAAGAATGAAAAATTTTTATAACGAAATATTCGTACCGCTATAATGTTATAGCATGTGAGACCGAGAATAACTGTAGTTCCTACTACTTCGAAAAGCAAAACGAATTGGAAAGTGTCTTCCAAGGATCTAGCCATCCTGGAAAAGTCAAATGGGATAGCGTTATGTGTAGTTCTCGTATTTAAAAATTAACCATTTTCTTACCTAATGTATCTAACGTGTTTCTCGATCAAACCCTTAATAATTTGATTGTCGTGTACAGGTAAATTATCTTTCAAATGTTGAATTTTATACGATACAATAGCCAACTGACCGCAAACGTGAAATATAAGTGTGACCAGTAAGCAAATGGTTGCCCCTTGACACGCGATAATATAAACCATTGGATATTCAAGTATATAAAGAATTACGTAAGTATTGGGACTTGTCAAATTGAAAAATAATTTCGTTCTGTATGGAAGAACAAAAGAAGTTGTCGTTTGGTTGTTCCACGCTAGTGAAAATATTTTTGAAATTATTTCAACCATCCCCCGACATTGTACTTTCAATATACGTATAATTTTACCTGAGAACAGATACGTTTCTAGTCCTTTGAAAAAGTATACGTGAACGGCGAAGATGACGCATGGCATTGTTATCTGATAGAAAATTTTGCCTCGTTGATAATATTCCAGAAAACATTTTTTCTCTTCCAGACTCTCAAACTCCTCGGCCGTGATGTCTTCTTGAGCGTCGGCAATCAAACGCGCCAGTGGCTCGCTGAATCGAAAAAGCAGCAGCTTTGCAAGTATCAAGCTTTGTATCACGCTGTCTGAGAGATTCAAAAGCATTTCTTCCGGATTGCCGAAAACGTCATACAGATCGACATACAGGAGGCTGATATTAAAGATAAAGAATGACATCCATATGGCGAATCTGAAATAAGCTGGTTCTAAGGGCCAATTTCCACCGATAGACAGAAATATTTTGTTCCACTTAAAAACGACTTTAGGTATATCGTTGTTATCCTGAAATAAATGAGACTTCTGTTTTTCGTAAGAGAAAATGCAATTGCGATTATCATTTTCTATCGATGCGTGATGACTACATGGAAAAACGACGTAACAAAACGTAGTACCAAATGGCAATTACTATAGCAAAAATATGCACGTTTAAAAACGATGATTTGAAACAAAAAAATAATTAACAAGTTTCAATTAATGAATCAGACCTAAACAATGAATTAGTTTCCGTAATTTCAAAAAAAAAGGCCATGAACGATTTTAGCTATTTAAAAATCTTAATGACATCCTTGGTTACGCGTTAAAGTGTAAAGAGAAATTTGAATATCATACAATGCACTTCAAGTAAATTTATGTCAACAGTCAAACTTGCACATAATTATATTTCACGTTTTGATAAACTCAAATCTCTGATGATAACTGAAGCGATTTCTCTCCGCTCTTACGTTCATCGCGAAGTTTCTTTTTTTCTCTATGAAATTTTCTTCGAGACTAATTCAGAAGCTCCCAGATCGATCACCCTATGGTTATTGTCTCTAGAAAATTGCTGTTACGTATCGACCAGTTTTATTTGAAAATTAATGCTTGCATTACATATGCACTTCTTGCCTGCATATCAGACATGGGAACGATCGATCTTATTCTTATATCTTATGCTCGCGAGACACGACCATTATCTTGATTTACATTGTCCGCAAAGCGATCTGAATTGCTCAGAAGAAAGAATTTATTCATGACAGATTATTTTTGATTAGACGTATCAGTGGCTCAAGCCCATGACGTCATATGTCATTTTCATAGTCTAGAGACACAATGCACGCGACACTTTCATATGATATTTCTCTCTGGATACGTCTTGCGAAACATCGGTTGGACAATTAATTTTTAACGCTATGGTTCGTCGTATGCAGGCAAATGCATAAATGCACCTTAACGATTGCACCGTCGCTTCGTGCAAGTATTAAGTTTTCACGTTTCACATTAAATTTCGTGCTACTGAGAATTAATTATTTGACATAATTACACCAGCTGTGACAGATGGATGAAGCATATATGCCAAGCGACTAAGGTAATAATTACACAGTTATTAAAATGCGTTCATAGAATTGTACATAGCAGTTATACAATAGTACAACATGATAACAATATAACTGATAAGGTTGCCTGTACAACGTTATAATTGTGTATATGAACAATGTGAACGTACCTGTATAATATTTATAAATTACGTGCAACGTAATCTTAAGGGGAGTCCTTATGATTTATCGTAATGGGAAAATTGTGCTATGAAAAATATGTGAAATGACACAAATTCCTGTTACTGGATATATTTGGTCGTGGGACAATGAGATAAAAGCATGTGATGGTTGGGATGCTGTAATTGAGGAATCTAACGAATCTACCGACTGATCCATCAAGCCACCTTTTTAAATATTTAATTGCTTGATAATTATTACAAATAAGGATAACAGGATAAATGCATTTGGCAATGATATGGAAAATGTGTTCAAGCAAAAGACGATTGGATATATGTTTTGAAAAATGATGACGTGTTCAATAATAAAAGTAAGACGAATTAACGATATGAGGAAAATTAAGATTGAATTTTATCTTATATGTCAACGATATTCAATTTTAACGTCTAATTTGATTAGGTATTAATTTTATTATCTTTTCGTTCACAGTCGTGAGTTTTATACATGGAAATATTTAATTAATCGAAACTCGAAATTAAATACGTACATTCAAGATAATTGAGAGTCGATATATTCCAAAAGAAATTCAACTAATCAACAAGCGATACGGTACGGTATAATATAGACAGGATAAATTTCTTATAGGCTTAAATCCAGCATTTATTAAGAAAAAAATTAATTATATTTTTAATCAAGGCGAATTCGACATTCCACTTTGAATGGTTAGAGAGCGTCGCTGTACGTGTCCTTCATGTAATTTAGTAAGTTAACGAAGTCGTTACGACGCTCATAATACTGAAAGTGCATTGTCAATTCCAATTTGATAAGATATCAGAAAATTTTTGCAAAATTTAAATTTCTTATTTGCTCCTTTGCTGGTTCTAAAAATCATAATAACGCTGATTTATTTGTATCGTGATTTTATGAGCTTCACTTTAATTTCCTTGACTTTATTTACAAACGCGGATTTTTGGAATACATTATTATCGTGAATTACAATTGTTTTCGAGAAATGCTTTATCACCTGCATTCAGTCGGACATATTAATAAGAAAGTTTGATCATTAGGAAAATTGAGAAAAACAGATAATTAAGTCATATTTTTTTTAATGCACATAGACACAATGATATTGCTCAAAATTATTATTTAATCAATCTGTAATGCCATTCAATTATTAATATCAATATATAAAATAAATAAACAATTAATATTTAATATTAATTGCTTCTACTTGAATTATGAACTTTGAAATTACGAACTTGAAAAATTATAGGATAATCAAAGTAAAAATGATTGTTATCGAATATCCCAATATCTAAATTACAATGATCGGTGATACTTACGTGCATAACAGATTATGAATATCCACATCCCAGTAGTTTTATGACGTATAATAATAATTTTTTGAAAAATTCCATCGAGTTCCATAAATAGCATTAAGGCCGCATCTCGAAATTCCATTTGATATCCAATCAATCGATACATTTCCATCGTTACCGAAGTCAGTCATGCTTCCTAAATTGCTGTTCAATTAATTGAACTATGTGTGGAAAAATTCAGTTTCGTGGTAGAACAGTGAAGAAAAAATAATTATTGTAATTTCACAAAAATTCTTATACCGATCAATTACCAAACTGAACTATTGAACATGTAATAATATAACAGACTGCATATTCAATAAAATTAAACAAATCTTCCTAATACTGACAGATAAGCTGCTGACGTTTTCATTACCTGAGAACGGAAATTTTATTCGAACTAGAGAAGCACTTAAAAAATTTGCCTACTTACGTTTGTAAAGTTCTAGAAAGAAAATACGAAAAATTTGCCAGCAGTCAGTATCAGCGCAGTTTGAGCTTGCATTGTGCAAATGATAAGACATTTGACATGGACTGCAGGCATTTCATAACATTGGCAATTGAAAAATGCGTTAAGCAACTCAAATTTCTGGACGGATGAATATGAAATAAAAATAACGTACGACAGATAAGTATTTGAAAATATTATTTGAATATAAGTAACGTCAAGATAATCGTCTCTTGTACAAGAAATTCTCGAATAAAACAGTAATTAAAAAATAGCGAGCCTAGTGAGAAACTGTATAGAATATATATATATATAGTTAGTTAACCATCATTCGTAATCTGATTACTCTAAAATAAAATTGATGCAATCAACCGCACGAAAGACACATTTTTGCATAAAGACTCAAAGCTCCTGTTAAAATAATCTAATTTGTCAACAAGAGCATAAATAATTACCGCGATAACGTGATAACCCGTGGCTATATTTTAGGCTCGGCAATTCAAAACAGAAAGTTGACCACAGAGATACAATATCAATGAAATCGAAAGACAATAAGAATATCCATTTAAATGAATCCGAAGCAACAGTGAATTAGCAGATACGTGAAAAAAAATGAAAATAAATAATCATTTTTTTTAAGTGGTCGCAGTTCCGACAATAAGAATATCCATTTGTTACGTGTTATTATTTCCACGTCACGCACCATATCAGTCGATACATAAATAGCCGCTCTATATTATTTTTTTTCAAAAGACAAAATATGTATAAATCGTCAGACGCCACTGACTTTTAGCAAAGCAATGCGTGAAACGACTTTTAATCGTTAGATGCTTAGATATTGAAAATACGTATTTTCGTTGAAAGAAACAGAAGTCAAGGCGCCTTTAGCTGAATTTCCATCGAGTGTAAAGTCACACGTCTAAATTACATAGGGTATTAATTAGCTTTTACATAGTATTGATAATAATGCATTCTACATTACGAACATTGGATTATGTTAGTTCATACCAATCTGTATGACTCATAAGGGCTTTTCTAAGCCAGCACTGCCGGAATTAAGAAGTCTGGGCAAAAATGGAACAAAAATAATCGGCATTGGATCCGCTGCTTTTATTATCAAACAGAGCAAACCGGAAAAGTAATTGTTTATTATGTAGAAAACAGTGCGCGCTCGTAGATGATACTTACAGAATTTTAAGAAGGTATAATAACGAGACACTACTGTGAAAAAGTTAGGTATGTAAAACTATACAGTGTAAATGATGTTTTTGATAATTAAATAAATTAAGATAATCAGGTCAATACTAGAGTCGTTGCGTAGTTTGATATTTTTATATGAATTTTCGCAATACCGATAGATAAGCTGCAGAACTTTTGATTACCTAAGAGAATGAAAATTTCAGTGTATAAGCATACGAAAGATGACGATATAAAAAGTATTAAGAAAGAATGACTATAGGAGGTCATTCTAAAAATTTTTGGAATTTTTTTCGAAACAATAATACAATCGGTAAAAAAGGTCTAAAAATTACCTTTTTTTTTCAGACAAGCTCACAGCCATTCTTTCTTAATATGTATTCAGGAAAAAATATTGATCGATATTTTATACTAACGTCACCGAAGCCGTTAATGGAAATTACGTAATATGTTCCAGCAGAGAGATGCAAGGTGTTACGTGTCTGGCTCAGGCATAAAATAAATTGCTTTGCATACTTCGATGGAAAATCGTACCAACTGCAATTGTAAAGTGCATCGTACAACTCCCAGCTCTGCGAGAAAATTATGTTAATCGATTATCGATGACTAATGTATTTAAAAATTTTTAGTAAGACTAATTCAGGCTAATTACTTCAGTTATCAGACACTCCCCAATGTAGCAATAGAAAAACAGCATCAGAAGCAATGAAAACGTGTACATTATGAATGTAACGAAATTGGCACAGTTTCCAATTGCAGAATTCTACGATTATACATTGTATTTAGCATGTAATTGCAAAAGTTCGAAATACGCATAAAATAAGTTTCGCGAATTCCGCTCGACCATCCTAGTTATTTTAAATTTCGAAAATTTCGGCACCGTCCATATCGCACAGCCATATCGAAGTGTTGCTGAATTGCGAATTTCACAACGAAGCAACAAAAGTTAGAAGTTTCGTGAAAAATATTTTATGAATATAACAGAGAGAAATTTTATCTTAAGACGCAACCAAAAAAAAAAAACCTGCAGTCGCATCTCACGTGTTTTCGCTACAGTAAAATAAATTAATTTCCCGGATCTGAAACTTTGAACTTGAAACCGAAAGTGTTGGGTATCTCCAAAATGTGGTTGTTCAATTAAGATTCTTTAATTGGTTCATAAAAAGTCCTTTTCAAATTAGAAGTATTTAATTTTTATACTGTGAATCCCCGAGATCCAATTTTTCGTGAAAATTTCATACTGACTGAGTTAACCCATTAAACACCCTTTCTTTGCTATTGGTGCATCTTTCATGCAGGCCTTTCTAAAGAAAAAAAAAAAAATGCACTCGAAATATTACCGCCATAATATTATAACCAGTGAGGCAAAGAAGCAACGTGAGACCAAGAAGTTGTTGAAGTAGTATGAGATTGAATGCAGCATCCAGATCTTCAGACATTCTGTATGACATTAGATAAAATGTTATACGATCAAAAAAAAAAAAATCATTGTATGACGATAACGAATCTGCATTACCTTATAAGGCGCACATGACGATCAACAAAATTCTTAAGGTATTCCTTCTGATTAAAATAATTTCCAAATTTTCGAACAGTACGCGAGAGACTCGACAATTGTCCACAAATATGAAATGTGAAAGTAACCAAAAGACAGTCCATTCCAGCAGTGCCGATAGTGGCTATCAGAATGATAGGCATCTGATAAAGGTATATAAGCATATAAACGAAATAATTTGGAATTTCAAAAAATAACTTCACTCGATACGGTAACACGTAAATCTCAGAGTCATTTTCACCGCCTGTATTGTGCACGATATATGTTTCATAGAGAAAGTTTTTCAATATATAAGTCAGGTGAAAAAATTTAACAAAAAATTAACTCACGAGGATGATTGCTCGTCGATGTAAATTGGCACAATGGTTTCAGATAGTAAAAAACGGATGATATGAAAATTACGGGCACGGCACATTTAACGAATTTACACGACGCAGAATGATATTTGATAAATCCAAAATTCTCTTCGTCCGACCTGATGCATTTCTGTTTAGCGTAGTCTTCCTCGATGTTATTTAAGATTTTACTAAGTTTCCTGCAGTTGACGCGGTACGAAATTGTTTTGCAGAAAATCATCGTCATTATCGCACTCTCGGTCAGGTTAGCAACCACGTGTTCCAGATTATTGATGTGCATAAGAAGATCGGCGTATTGTAAACAGCAATGACATAACAAGTACATCAAGAAGAGAATTAAAGTACGGTCATTTTTTTCCGTAGGCCAAAGTCCGACGAGTCTAAAAATTTGCTTGTTCCATGTTAGAAGTTTTTCGAGATGCAACGAGCGGTTTACCTGAAAAGCAATTTTTTTTTTTTTTCACGAAAATACGCTAATTTCTAGTTTTAATAATTTTCTTTATGTGATATATTCATTCAACTACTAGTACTTGCATGGTTGAATGTTTCACGGCCGGTGATTCGCAAGCTACTGATCCGAGGAAGCTTGACAGGTGATCGATAGACTATAGGTAATGATAGGCCGGCACATGTAATGAGATCCAATCATGTAAACTACCCTGTTCAATTATTCTCATCGGACTTAAATTATACAGTCCGGTAAGTATAGACGTGCGTAATAGGAAAATAGTATAGAGATTTTTACTTCGGTTTAAAATAAAACCCGGTGCATTTTTTATTTGACAATCGTATCATTTTATCCAAGTTATACGCTTTAGCAATTTTTACCGTTATCGTATGAATTATCGAGTCGCAGACTCGTCCCGAATAATCTTATACATAGAAAATTTTCTCTACAAGAATTTGCACGAGACCGATACCACAGAATTTTGTATAATCTTGGAACAATAAAAACAATTTCCATAACATTGCAAATATAATTGTCAATTAATATACAAAAGAATGCGAATACGAAATACTAAATCAAGCCAGTAAAATTCGTGTCGACGAAACTGTTTAATGAAAATTCCCAAAGTCTCCCGGCTGTTGATATCGGAGTCGTTTCTGCTCGTGTAATGTAAAAATAATAAATTTCACACTGACTGTACATTCTAACACTTGAAATTGTACAGTTTATCAAGAAAGTTCGTGCTCTAAATATAACGGTTAAAAATTAAAAATTTCTTTAAAATAACGTATTCACCATTAGATACTAGAAACGGATATACTGTAAATTATTTAAATATATATATATATGTACCTTATTGCAGCAATTTACAGCAGACTTCCAGTTATTAAATGCTTGATAACTGAAGGCTTCTTCTCTGATTGCGTCTCTTGCGTTTTCGAGTATTTGGATTGTATTTCCCGTGTCAGCTACCGAGCATCCTGCCGTACAATCGCGAAACGACTACGTGTTTGGAAACAAGTAAGGACGATGAATTCTGCTAAAAAAAAGCTTTTAAAGAATGGGGGATTCTCGTTAGGTAAGCTTTCTTTTTTAAAATCGTCTTTCCCAACAGCCTGGACTGAACGGTCACTTAATGAGAGACTACTGGACATGTACTGTGAGAACCAATGGAAATAATTTTTCGATGATGAAATCAATTTTCGTATTAGCAGTGCTACCGTTAGGGCTGGTAAATTAGTATTAGAATTTTTATTGCAAAAATAACCGAATAGGCAAATTGCGAAAATGCATTTTCGAATGACAGAGGTTCTAAATCGTGTGGACGACACTGGCGGAATAAAGACAAATGATTATACATAACGAAACAGGCCGTGTAATTACAGCGTAATATTATTATTGAAATAATTTCACGAGACTAAATAATATTTTTTATTTCTCGTGCAACAATAAGTAATTAAACGTGCGAATTATCATGCCTAGGCGATTCACCAGCGAAATGTCTGAACTAGACGATTCTCATGTTGAATATCGCTTAAAGATTGTTTCTGAGAAACAGATTTTTATTCGTGCCAGGACTATGCCTGGATACTCATTAACTATTTTTACTATTAACTTTAAAATCGTGAACTTATTCGAGTGCATTCACATTTATTGACATTGACTATCAAAATTTTGTCGAGCTGCCTATATGAACTTTCGTAGTAGGGACAGATAGGCCATCGATGTTTTCATAACCTGAAAATACGTAAGATTCGAGAATGAACCGATTGGAAGTAATTAATTAATAAAAATTAATTACGACGTCTTTCGACTTACGCTCGTGAAATTGTCCAAGGAGAATATAAAAAAATCGCCAGCAGTTAATACGAGAGGCCTTTGCGATCGAGTGACGCACATGAGAAACAATTTTACGTTAACCGCTGGCTCGTCGTACCATTCATAATTGTAAAATGCATCGCACAAGCTTTCGCTCTTTGAGCAAATAAATCACATTAAGAATTAAAAAATTGCATAAAATTGTCATTTTAACGCGCGTTTAATATTTTCCAGATAAATACCTCGTTCCTAAGACACTCGCCGATGTAACAAAAACCAAGAAGCTGAAAGATCACCGTAACAGTGTAGGACAAGAATGCCAAAAAATGTCCAGTTTCATCTAAGATAGGAGTCTGCAATTCGAGAAGTAATAATTATTCCATTATCGCTGCTTCTGATTAATCACACTGTAATCGTGTAATCTTACCGCAATAACGTTGTAACCTCCTAAGCACAGAAGCAAAGTAATGCCAATGAGTTCCTGGAGCAAGAACGTAGCATAAGTGGAATTTAAATTCGTGCAGAGACTGAAAAAAAAAAAGATCGTCGATAAAAAGATTAGCGCGATAAATTTTTTGTATATTTTGGTCGTGAAAATGAAAGGTAAAAATTATCATTGAAATTTTACCTTATCATACGACGATGCTTTATAACAATTTTTTTGAGCTGATGACGTATACTTTCTGGATCTTTTATCAAGTTTCTCACCTGACATGTCAAAATCGAGACTTGTCCGCAAATATGTAGCACCAGTGTTATCAGTAGACAGCTGGGACCGGCATATCCGCATGTAACCAGCGGAATCATAAATATTTCACAAGCATATACCATGTAATATGTTCTTGCTTCGGTGAGATTAAAGAACAATCGGATATGATATGGCATCAAGAAGTCACTCGAAGAATTTCCTGTGGCTTATTAAAGCGAGCAATTGATAATACGAGGGTCAGCACTCTTTATTAACCCTTAACGGTCGCGCTTCGATAGAGTTACCGATAAGGATCGGATATTACCTTGGGGTCCCCGAGACCCCATACGACCGTCAAGGGTTGTAACGTGGATTTAAAATTCTTACAATCATTGTCTGCCAGTGCTTGTCCGGTCAATGGACGAATGTAAAATAGTACAGCAGCAGCTCCACACACTATAGATATACACTGAACCATAGTCTTAGACAATGAGTTATAATCGAAAAATATTTTTATCTCTTCCTTTGTTCTGTACAATTCACTCGAGTAATCGTTCTGAATATTCTGTATCAATTGAAGCAATGGCTTCGCATTGATTCTGTAAACAGCCATTTTAAAGACAATCATACTGAAGACAATGGTCTCTGTTAAATTTGCGACGACGTAGTTCAAGTCCGAAATATATTCCAATAAGCCTGCGTATTGCAAGAAGCACTGAACTGTTACGTAAGCGAAGAAAAACATGAATTTTACATTGTTTAGGTCGAAGGGCCAAAGTCCTAGGATACCGAGTAACTGATTGTTCCATTGTAAAACTTTCGTGGCCTTGGAAATATCCATTTTGAATGCCCGTCAAAATTTTCAATATTGCTTGACGCAACGAGCGAAATCAGTCATAAGATCAATCGTTAAAGGTCTCGTGCCTCAAATGGGTTTTTGGCGAATTGCACGGTAAGACTCATAGAATATTTTTTATCGAACACAGCTAATCAAATAGAATCTGCACTTGTCACGATGACCTGTTGTCTCATAAAATATTTGAAATTGCAAATTAGAACTAATGTTTTTTTTCTTTTTTTTTTTTTTTTCAAAGAAAATGTTCGCAAGGAAACTCGATGGAAACTAAAGGCTACATTTCTTTACAGTCCCTGAAATAAACTAGGTCTTTTCTCTGATTCACGAGATGTCTGTCTGTTGAAATTGCAAATTAGAACTAATGTTTTTTTTTTTTTCCAAAGAAAATGTTCGCAAGGAAACTCGATGGAAACTAAAGGCTACATTTCTTTACAGTCCCTGAAATAAACTAGGTC
>JASANN010000110.1:188754-315923 GCA_031762395.1 Calameuta pygmaea | reverse complement strand
GCATCATGCAGATACACTTATACAGATTTATGCAGGTGTTAATAATACACCACGTATCTGTACTTGTCCGGTACACTGATCCTTTAAGTCTTATTCCGGTATAACAAGACGTCTTGCGAACGTCCTATAGACATTTTGTACGTAAGATTTTGATTCTTTATCAATGCCTGTTAGACGCTATTATATTTCTAGAAGAAAAATAATGAATATCAACGTAATATCCACATAGTAACATGGACTTACAATTGGAAAGTGTCATGATAAATATTTATACTGTTGTTACAAGTGCGAAATTCATATGCATCAGGACATAATTGAAAATATTTTTTGTCACAAGATGCGCTTTAAAATTTTTGTAATGTTCTTTCTTATCTATATTATTTTATATTAAGGGTCAATTATTATTACCACGTTTATTAGCAGTTTCAACTCTATTATTAATTTGGAATTGCCAGAAGGTATTCGAGGATCGTAATTTCTCTGTAAGAATATTATTACAAAAATCCTATAAGATGGAAAATTTTTTTCCTAAAAATCGACAATAGCAAAAATAGTTCATTAAGGTTAAAAGATATAAGAAATATATTTAACTGATAAATGTGATAACGTGTCTTTCAATGTCAGTGAATGCAATTAATTATTGATCGATCTAATTAATTATTTTCGAAATTTCAATTATGTCATGGGAAGTACCAATCGTTCCACGAAATGGAGGAATACGATTTTCAAAACGCAATGCACTTTAAGAATATAATTCAAAGTCTTGAAAGTTGCGTTTTTTTTATGTTTTACGTCAACGAACACTCTTTATACAGTATATGAATGTTGCACAAACTGTTATTCTAAAAGTATATATATCATACAGATATGAAAACCAGGTAAAATGAAACCAAGTTGACTATTAATAAGCCAGCAGCGGATAAAGTAGAAGGAGAAAAATAAGCACAGGTAATTCTTAGCAATTTTGAATTCTTCGATAAGTTTCATCGATCGTTCAATGATCATGGAGCTTCGTATTAAATCCGTCCTTATTTTAATTCATACACTCATTTGCGGTGCAACAGTAAAACGTGAGACTCCAGAAGGTAAGATTCGTTTTTTGATTCACAAAATCTGTTTCCGCGTATACCTCGAAACAGACTTTAGCCTAATTTCCTTATTTAATTTAGCATTCTGCAAACTCATTGGCTTCTTTTAAACATACAGAATCTCAGAATTACGATATTTCATATGGCAAACCCACCAACAGTAATGTCGTATTTTCAACACCCCAAGAATGTGCCAGGGATTGTACCACTGGTAAATCACGACTTACCTGTTACTATCACTTCACCCTTGAGTGCTACACGACAATGAACAGGTATGTTAATCGAGGATGAAACATATTTTAAGAAAACAGGGTAGTATTAAAAAAAACTTAAAAAGTCATAAAACATCACAGTGCTCTTGTCTACGTGAAATCGTAAATTCCCTGCAGGTTTTGGTCAATTTCAAAAATATTTATTCAATTTATGGCTGTTACAGAGCCTGTGATCTGTGTAAGCCAAACAATACAAATCCACTGGTCCACCCGCCGCAGTGTCAGTGCATAGAAGGAGACGGATACGAACGTACTGTATTGAGTATTAATAGAATGCTGCCTGGTCCAAGTATACAGGTAAGTGATAAGTAATAATAAAATAATGAATAAATTAAATAATGTCAAAATTTGAAATTTTCTTTTAAAGATCTGCCAATACGATAGAGTAGTAGTGGACGTGGAAAATAAAACACCTGGACTGGAGGCAACAATACATTGGCATGGTATTTTTCAAGAAAAAAGTCAGTACTACGACGGCGTACCATATGTAACGCAGTGTCCTATTAATTCGGGAACTACATTTAGGTATATACTATTTAATTACAGTGACATAATTAAAAATGATCCGTATTAACGTTACTGTATTTATAGATATCAATTTATAGCTGCAAATGCTGGCACTTTCTTTTATCATTCCCATTCTGCTCTGCACAAAATAAATGGCCAATACGGCAGTCTTATTATAAGACAACCTGCCAGTGTTGATCCTCAATATAAACTATACGACGAAGATCTTCGTACTCATGTGATACTCGTAAGCGATTATTTCCATGAAATGTCAGAAGACAGATTTCCTGGGCGTATCATTCGATCACCCGGTCAGGTACCTGACAGTCTTCTTATCAATGGAAAAGGTCGTTGGACAGTAAGAGGGAAAAATTTAATTATTTTATAGACAAACACGCCAACTACACCTATATTCTAATAATTATATTCATTCAGAATTTAGACACTAATCAGACGACTACGAGTCAACAGGAAATTTTTCAAGTAAAACAAGGAAATAAATATCGATTTAGAATTATCAATTCTTTTAGTACAAACTGCTTGGCTGAACTTACTGTGCAAAATCATACGTTATTGTTAATTGCTCAAGATGGAGATCCAGTTGTACCAAAGCCTGTGGATTCAATAATTACCGGATCCGGTGTGTAAAGTAATTGACTAATGGCTAATTTCTTCACCTTTGAATAAAATTTATCCTGGGGATAAACTCCTAAAACATGAAAATGATCGGTTAGCTGGGGATTTATCAGGATAAATTTTATCCGAAGGTGAACAAATTGGACATAATTTTATAAGCTGTATTTGCTAGTATTTTTATTCTCATGTGCGAGGTGCTGTGTTTTATTTACTTTCTTAGGCGAGCGTGTAGACGTTGTTTTAATTGCGAATCAGACTGTTGGATCATATTGGGTTCAATTGACAGCAGTGGGTCCATGTACTGATGCAGAATTGAATCAGCTTGCAATTCTTCAATATAATGGAGCATCTAATGTACCTGCAACTCCCGAACCAACGTATCGTCCAGAGCAACCTGGAATTGTAATTATTTAATATTTTGTGAGATATGTAAACATGAACATTAATAACCTTTCTAATATACTTTGTTATACATACGCAGGAGTATAACCAGTTAGACTTTCTCTGTAACGAGACACGACCAGATACAATATGTGCTAATCAGTTTCAACCAGTTATAGAAGTTGAATCAACGATACTTCAAGTAAAACCAGATTATCGTTTTGTATTACCATTTGGCTTTTATAATTATGAAGGCCAAGAAGATGTTCTTTACCAGCCAGGGACTTATCATCATTTCTTAAGTAAAAATTATGTTTACTATTATCAAAGTTCTTTCGATCAATCTTTTATAAACTAATCAAAATATTTGTGACTTTGCAGTACCAACTAATGGGATATCCTTTGCTAGTCATATCAATAATATCTCCAATGTATTGCCATCGTATCCACCAATCTCTCAAGGTGTACCAAAATATTGTAATCGAAATAAATTACCTAAAAATTGCCCTGTACCCTGCGAATGCTCTCACATAGTGGATGTTAATCTGAATTCACTGGTTGAAGTCATATTGTATGATACATGTAAGATTTAAAACTAGTTTACAAAGTTATTGGTTTAACGATGAAATTTATATTATGATGTATTATCTCTAGTTGGAAATGAACTCGTACATCCATTTCATCTTCATGGATATTCTTTTCACATCTTCGACATTGGAAATCTTAATGCTACTGATAAAGACAATCAAATGAAAGATGTGATAGCTAATCATGATAGAAAATTGAAAGGGGAGAAATACAAACTTCTGCCACGTAAAGATACAGTTTTGATACCTAGTGGAGGTTACGTCATATTCCGCTTTAACGCTACAAATCCAGGTAAATTATTGCAGCAGCATCAGTTTCAATTAGAGAATCAAATTCCACTATTGTGCTAAAATGTTACTTCTTGTGTTTCAGGATGGTGGTTTTTTCACTGTCATTTTATTTATCATATGGTGGTAGGAATGGAGATGGTTTTCCATGTTGGAAACGATAACAATGATCTTCCACCTGTTCCAAAATATTTCCCACGCTGTTATAATTTCAAGCCAGAACCTCTTTAGTTATCCATTCTTACCATCCAGCCAGGTAATATTACTAGAAAAAGTTATCATTTGTACAATGTTTTGTTCCAGTCTATATACAGAGTTATCAGTAAAAACGCGTCACTTGAAATTAGTGCGCCCATTTGAATCTTATGGTAAAAACCAGCTTCAGGTGGTGCGTTTGGGCTGAATAACCTAGTACTTATGTCCAGAAATATGAGTAGACCCCCATAAACCTGGCCGGCGATAAATTTCGACCAACTTTACGCAAATTTTTATTTTTTATTTTTTAAATAAATCGTAGCCGACAAAGGTTTTGATTAAACCTACAAATACGTACAAACAATTTGCAGAAAAAAGTTCAAAATTAAAAAACCGCCGACCGGGTTCATGGAGGTGATGAGTAGAGAGGTTGCCAGTCGGCCGATCTTCTTGAAACCAATTTTATTTTGCCGGAGTATAAAATAGACGGAGTAGATACAAATTGAATTGAAATTGTAAAATGGCGAAAATAAATTACGTTCAAATTGAAACAATAAATCAAGTGCTTGGCGTATTAAAATAATTCATTAAATCAATAAAATTAGATATTAACACTTGAAATTCAGAAATCCTAGCCTAGAATATTTAGAAGAATTGAAAGTGGCCTAAAATTATGTGAGCGCAAATTCGTCGCGTGGTACTCGGTGAGTGGAAGCAGCCGGAGAATTGGGGAAGCGCTGAAGGCAGCGATCTAACTCAAAGCGCTCAATGTTTCTCGAGCCGGTCTCCTATACTGGTATCTTTCAGTTTCTTGAAATCATCCCTCTTATCCTGATTCGCTCAGTTGGCGCGCCCTATTCATCTCTGCATGTAATTGTTAATTCAAATTTGCATGGAATTTTCGAAAATACACCATAAAATAAGCATTTTAATATTCACAAAATGCACAGAAATAGTAAGCATACATGTACCGAGAATTAATTAAATAAAAATGCAGAATCTCAGTGGACCTTTTTATTGATCTGTCAGGAAGCTTGGAATATTGATGATTGATCTGACTGACTTATATAAAAATGCACTTTTTCCAGCGGCAATAAATATTCAAAATATAATACTAAATGAATAATTAATAATATACTTTGTCATTGTTACAAGATACACATTTTATCAATGCGACTCAAATATCATATCTGGACGCTTATTGTTGCCACAACTTGGAAAATCAATTGGTACTGTGGGAATATTTTCGCGCGTCCCCACACGCATTAAAAATTGCATTCCAGGGCCGTAAATCGTAGGCGCGATTCCTGTACTTCTTGCTTCCCATAACCAATAACCTAGTAAATTCAATTATAATATGAAAAGCAATTGAATGCAAAAGTCATTCTAACACCGAACAACAACTCACCACGATTATCAGTATAAAAACGTAATATTGCGTATCCTTTATTCGGTACTGTAAAAGTATCCTTCACTGGAGGATTCAATAAATTTCTAAATAATTTTTGCTCATCATTCAATGCCATTATCTCCTCTTTCGATATAGGCCGTTTCAGAGTCCCTAGTCCAACTATGCTGACATTATAACCATGCACATGAAAAGTGTGAGATACATCTCCACCAAAACCTAGAAGAAAAAAACGTACAAGTTTAGAATTTAGTATCACATGATATCATACCTTATTCCGTACCTTCGTCGATCAAGATAACTTCAATCAACTTCTCTGGTTGAACTTCGATTATCTGAATGCACTCGCAAAATAGCGGACTTTCCTTGCAAAAATTTGAACGATCTTCTATAGAACATATTTGTTCCTCCGGCGTATTTTCTGGCTGCGACAAGATTGGAGATGTGGGATACTTGAACGTTACACCGTTAATTTGTGGAATCCTTCCGCCACTCGGTAGTAAACCTGAGGAGAATAATTCCCTATTAATTAGCAGATGTGCTAATAGAATTTAATCTCATACTTAGATATGCTGGATAATATGTAAATCCATAGATATTGTATCTGTAGTCCGTCATAGAATCAGTGATCCGATCAAAACTATTTAAATCGAAGGGAATATAAATTGTTTCTTCCGGTTCTCCTGCGAATAACGTATTAATAGGCTGTTTCAAATGGCCTTCATCCAATCCTTTCATCTGTGTCTTCACTTTTAAATCCTTCAGGTCCATTGAACAAATAATATTTTCTGATGCCTTGTTGCAATCATAGCCAAGACTCACAGTGGCAATCATATCATTATCCGTTATCAAATAATCCATGTCTTTGGTCACTTCGTTAATCTTCGAATCACCATAATTCAAGTAAGCTTCATGAATTAAATGTCGACATTCCTGAAGTCCTTGTACATTTAAAAGATATCTGCCAACTGATTGATCGGCACTGACAATCAAGTCGAATCTCTCACCTGTAAAAAATAATATAACTGAATAAAATTTGTACAAATAAATTAAATAATTTAGAGACACCCGTAGTAACGTGTCATGGTTCGTCATGAATAAATAAAAATTCTTGCGAAAAGCATTTTATTACCGAACAAAAAGTGTACAAAATTTAACTTAATAGTATTTCTTTGAGTTTACATAAAAACGTATAAACGCATAATGAGGCTGCCTTATTTTCAAAGGGAATCCGTTACATTGGGCAAATATGAAATTTCAGTCAAAAGGCCTAACGTGTCAATTGTTTTTCAATGATGTTACACATACTAGAAAGACGTGTTAGTAAGAGCCAAAATCCCATTATACGAAAACATTAAGTTTAAGTACAAAAGCATGTGAAGTACAAAATCATGAGGCACATTAAGCCAATAGACCATCAACAAATATATGATCATCTCTCTCCATATTAGAGCAAGATAAATTGACAGGAGAACATCTGTCGTTTATGATCCATTCCATTAAAGATCCATTTCGAAGGTAACGCGTCAACTTCGCTCTAAGGATTATTATTTTCTCATTACAGGTCATAAGAACCTTTTCATTTTCCAACAAGAATTTTCGATATTGTCACGTTTCTATTATTCTGCAGAACACGAGAGTGTAATTTAACAATATTAATGTCACAGTCGATATTGTTACTTATGATTTAAGATAATTGAGAAAAAACGACATTAGCTAATTAATGATTAAAGAAATATCGCAGTAAGACTTTGGAATGCGGTTATACAGTTATACGATGATTTAATTAGTAAGAACTGCGTTCCTATATTCCATGTTACGATTTTCACTGAAAATAAGTCACAGCTAATGGCGTTCTTTGTTACAATAAACAAAAATAAATGCAACTAGCACAGCCGCCTTGAACGCAAAATAATCTCTTTTAGGGAGAAAGTATCTTGGGAAAAACGTCCCAGCGTGACACAATGTGTCGATGATATCAGGAAAGAAATAACAAAGTTAAAATAATTGTTCTCTTTGTACAATGACAAAAACTTCCCACGCATTTTTATATGAGAAAACATAGAAAACTTCCTGAGTACTGAACTCACAGTAAAGTTTACTGAGTATAAATAATGTTGTATGCGTATCACTTAAGCTACGTGGAGATTTTTGTGCAAAATTAATCAACAGCTTTATACTGCTGTATGAAATTGAAATATACATATGTAAAAATGAAATGCAAAGATATTAGAGTAAATAAATATTACGCCTGATTATATCTTAATATTCAATACTAAAAAATCTATATTGTACATAATTTATCACATATTCGGACAACTTTTTCTAATAAAAGGTATCTTCTGCGCTTGTGTATTTATCGTCGCACGGACCTATTTGAAGAATAAAAAAAATATTTAATTTCAATACTTTATGTACAATATTACTGAGAAAGTAATGAATTCCGGATGACAAAGCTCATTGAAAATTTCATATAAATTGGGATAGGCCAATTTACAAATTGATTATCGATTTATCCTATAATGGGAATCTTTAATATCGGTTAATTATTTTTTCATCGTTCGGTTTGTTAATTGACTCTAAAATTTAGAGATAATTAATCTACGGCTTCACCTCACCGGACGCATTTAAGTTTTACCCACATAGTGAGTACATCGAAAAAGAAAAACGTCACATGGAAAGTAACAGCAAAACGCGGGAACCAGCTCGCATGACAATATACCGTATGTTTCAATAACTACCTTAAGAATTCTGCATACTTTATACTTGTATACTATTGCGAGTTTAACGTAAGCACGCGGTACGTACAAAAAAATAAAAAAAATACAGGTGTACTCCTTGAGGTTTCCTATACCTATATATACAGAATTAACGAAACTATCTTATGAAAAATATAACTGGGCACAGTGAAACTTGGTTTCATATAAAAAAAATCATACTTGAGACCCATATCCATAGTCCGTGCTTGAGACGAAGCATGATCTTAAAACTGTAGACACACGTTCTTTAAGACACGGTAGAGGATGACAAGATCCTGCTTAAGAGAAAGTACTGACTATGAATACAAGTATTAGGCCCTACAATTTTCCCATTCTTTTTGTTCTCTATTAGAATAAGACACCTTCGTACATATTGTAGGACGTATATTGAGAGATTTTAACGTCCTAGTATATTTGTCTTTTTAATATTTTTATGTATTAACGACGTGTCTGAGCGTATACACCAATTTCAGCCTCGAAAAGAATTTGGTTGATTCGCAATTTAGCAACCGATCTCGAATAAGAGTCTGGAATTTCTGCAAGCTGAACTGCGATGCTTTCACCAAACTTAAGAAATTCTTCCTTCGTTCTTTTACTTTCTCGCTGATTACGCGAACACTCATCCTCACAGTTATCCTCCTCACGTATAGGATTGTTTGAATATTCTGTCAAGGAATCGGTATATCTCTGGATAGCTTTCAAACTTGACAAGGATGATTCTTCAGCATCTTCACTTAAAGATGCATTTGGGGAACCTGTTGTGAAGCCAATTGTTTCTTCCTCATCCTTATAGTGCATAAACGTTATACTTTCTGGATCTATATCACTGACGATATATTCTTCTTGGAGCTTCGACTGTTCCTCAGGTTTCTACAAGAAAAAGATGTAAGTAATATTGTTGATATAACTAAAACCAAGTGAAAAAAAATACATTTACTTTTTTAATAATATATACTGTGCATAAAAATTCTATTAAATTACTTTCATAATGTTGCTTGACATCTGACATCAAGATACATGTACTAGGTATTACAGTGTGCACCAGGAAATAAAAATATATAATATTCAGCGTCAAGCACATTTATATAATTTTAAAAGAGTATTATTATGCTTTCTAAGGATACCAGAAGAACAGAAGATGCTGCGCGAACTGACTAATAAGCGAAGATGGCGGTAAAACCATAAGAGCACAAAGTATTTCAACGTTCATACCTTTTTTCTTTTACTATAACGTCTCGTTCCAAATTGAAGAAATTGCATAGCCTTGAAAGCGAACCACTTAGAAACATAAACGTCATCTGGTCCAGCTGCGGCATCCTTGCTATTTTGTATCTTGTGCACTTCGCGCGAATATTGACATTTCAAATTCGTTACTTTCTTCTCAATTTCAAGTGTGTTACAGCCCAGGGCATCAGCAAGTTCCTGTATAGCTCGTTTCCTTTTAGTACGATCTCTATAGCCTCTTGCATTCCAATCCCAAAGCACACGACGTTGTTGATATTCTCGTAATAGATCAAGAGTCTTCTCTCTGGTCCATTCCATAATCTCTGTTGTTGTTCTGCAAGATCTTGATGATTTTTTTTCCAGGGTTCCTGACTGTAGATACACACGAATTTCTAGTACGTGCGTAGAGAATATTTTTTCTTTTTAATTGATATTCACTAATTCATACTGAGACGCCGCGACGCCAACGAACCAAGCACACGTTTTAACGATTTTTCGCGAGACGCTTTGAGCTTCTCTTCCTTTCTTTATTTCCTATTGCAGAAATCCAAGGGTCCGACGATATCCGAGAACGCACGAACTCACTTCGGCACTTTGAATCCCCACTTTAAGTTTCGCGCCACAATCACCATTGGATACTTATAAATTATGAGTATTTTTATTGTAAAAAATACAATAATTATTAATCATTCAGATTTTCAAAATGATTATCAAAATGATAATCAATTCTATCGTTTAAAGTGATTTTGATTTTCTGAAACATTTACATCCAGTTTGTTTTACTTTATTAGTCTGAATCATTATAAGTTCTCCTTATAACAATAAATATCAAATTTGTAAATAATTTTTCAATTACCTGGAAAAATAATTATACGAGTTCCTGTCATTGTAGGTTCAACCACACTATGATCATCAGTTAATACTTTAAGTCTGTGTCCAGCCAGCGTTACAGAAACTGGGCAATGGAACACATTAGCATTTATAAAACGCAACATATAGTTATTCCCATTCTCCACGAAGAATTCTAGATTTCCAGTCTGTAATTAATCAAGAGAAAATAGTTTATGACCACTAAATAATACCACATTAATATTAAATGCATCTTATCATTATACTTGTCCATTAAGAAGTAATTTTTCTGCAGTTGGATATGTATATGAAAGTCCAGTCATTGGAACTGATGATTTTGATGCTACAAGAAGAGTCCATTCCTTCTTTGGATCATTTCTTGCCTCCCGTACTATTAATGCTCCATATAAACCATCACCTTGCTGCGTAACTATTAGAATTTCCCACAACAATTACACTCACAAGTCTTCATTATTAATTATACAATTTTCTTATTCTTATCACATACCCAAATGTGCACTATAAAAATAAGTTCCAGCTGTAACAGCCTTCATTTCATATCGATAAGCACCGAATGGGAATATTGGACATTGAGACACCATAGAAACCCCATCCATATGACTAGATCCTTTTTGCCTAATACCATGCCAATGGAAAGACAATTCGGCATCAGCTAATTTATTATAAACAAATACTTCTATTGTATCTCCCTGGCATACCTACAACGATAAGCACATTACAATTAGAAATCAGAACAATAAAATTCATATAAACGTGAATTACCTCTATGGAAGGTCCAGGGCTTGTACCATTAATTAACAATAAATGCTTCCAACCATAATTCTCTGAGCATATTGTATTATTACCATTGCACCTTCTATAAAATAGATTAACATTAAATTAACGATCGTTTGCATTGTTCCATCCTATATAACTTCACGCATCGCATATCCCAGAGATTAATCTGCCTGGTTAATCTGATTCCCTATTTAAACACAGTATCATTAAGTTCAGCTACGTAATTTGAAAAATAACATTTCAGTGCAAAAGTTAACATGCAGTACAGTATAGTATACAGGTCATTACAATAACCTGAGGCTACAATTACTATATAAAAGGCGCAAGGAACTTGACCGAGAAACCAACCAGAGTTCCTGCTGCTCGAGAAAGAAGTTCTCAAGTGTTACTAGTAAATGGTAAACCTAAGTTATAGCACAGATACCGTATATGTACTGCAGCAAGAAACGATCATTGTATTAAAAGTTACAGAACCTGTTGGGGAATTTAAAATTTCTTGATGCACATCACATGTATATATGTATATACATGCGTTTACCGTTACAAGATCCGATTTAGCCTTCTAAATACATAAATAACTATTCAAATATGCAATCTGTTCGCGTTTCATATTAATTATGTAAGAATAGATAATGGGATATATGATTTATTAATTAATGTTATTAGATCCGATGAGCTATGTTTGTTTTTAATGCGATAAGATAATTTATCGATCTTATTGTTATATGTAGATATATTTATTTCGTGTTAATTTTATTACTGAATCTTTTCTTTTTTCCTGGCATAATTTCATCTGTTACCTGATGATCCCGGAAGACAATTCGCTCACGTAGAAATTATAACTGCATTTTTTCGTAACCCCGCCGATTTCACAGTATCGAGAACATTCGTGACCCTGACCTGATTAGAGAGATTGAAGATTTCATTATTTCTCGTGGACCACTGATGCTGGAAGGAATGCATGCTTTCTTGCAAAGTAAGATTAGGACAGGTATTATTAATTTATATGTAACAAGGAATACGGAAATGAAATTATTTACTTTCTCAAGATTAAACGGTGCCCGTAATACTAGGTAAAATAAATTTGTAGAAAGTTTCGCAAAATAATTGAAATTACTTACTGAGAGTCTTCGAAGACGATGCAATAATTAAAATTATCAGGCTGATGCTGATTACAAATTTCATGATTACTGGTTAATTATAACATTTTTTTTGGTTCACAAAATAAATATTCAAATATGTAATGGTGTGCACTGTTGCAAATATTGTTTAGACTTTTTATATTGATATCAATCACAGTATAATCACGATATTTAAATTAAACATTATATTAATTAACGGTCACTTTAATTACGAGTTTCCGACTCTTCAGAGCGGGAAGACTCGTCCACCGCGCGTCACGTTTGGACGAAGACTCAAAAGACTCCGGTTGAGTAGGTGAAAGCAGGCTTACGCCAACATGACTGATTCTTCTTATATAAGGAATTATTACACGTGTACTTGAAAAACAATTTAGATACCACTAAAGATGTGAACATTTTTATATAATTTATATCATTGTTACTGATAAATAACTGTAGAACTTATGCACTTATAAATATGTGTAATACTAAGAAAACTGCTTGAAAGTTTACAAAGAAATTTCATTCAGATAGATTTACAATAATTAAGGAAGGGTAATCTGTGTAAATTTATGTGATCTATGTAGTCAGATTAGCTTTATAACATTGTAAACTACATAAGGGTATGCCTGTCTTCGAACAAGAGTATTTCTTAGGATTACGACAATTTTCAATACCACAGAGAATGACTGGTGGTGGTTGACGTCTGTTAAATGAAATAAAACATCTAGTATTTATTCTGTCCTTGGGCATTAATAAGATAATATTTACTTACTCCTTAGCAGGATGCAGTGGGAATTCTTCACCAGGTGGCAAGGAAATTGAACTTCCTTCAATTGTGAGACGATATGTGACTAGAGGAACTTGTCTTCTGGATGGTTTTCCTTTACTAATAATCTTTGAAGCTTTGGATTCTTGCTTCTTTAATAATCTCTCCATAGTTTTTTTCTGTTCAGAATGGACAAACAACAAAGTCAGTGTACGGTCGACATTTCATTCTTTTCAAAAGTGACCTCATTTTTTAAAGTACCTTGTCTTTCTCTCTTTTTTCATCAGCCAACTGCTTTCTCTTTAATGATTTCAAAGCAGCTTTTTGAATGGCTTCTGCTGTCATTACTTTTTCTTTATATCCCGATGGCAATGACATTAATTGCTCTACACCAGGATTTGGTTCAGTGTCAGTTTTTCTCTCAAACATTGCTCTTTGCCGGGCAGTCATTAATTTAGGATCTTTTGGTTTGATCTTCTTTAATTCATCATCGACCTAAAATAAAACATGTATAAAGCAAACGAAGTTCACAGTATCTAAAACTATTATTTTAAATGAGCTTAATTTACCTCTTCTAATTTTCCGGATTCGATAGCATCGAGCCATCGTTCCTCTTCGCTACTTGTACCACTATCCTTACTTTTGCCAGCTTTATTAATTTTTTTCTTAGACACTGCTTTGGGCGACGTGGCTGTACTTGGTCCTGCTGCCCCCAAAGTAGTTACTTTAACCATTTTCTCCGGTTTCTTCTCCAAGCTAAAAACAAAAACTTGTTATTAATAACATAAGCGATTGCATTATAAAATTATTACTCCAAAAACACTACCTCTTGTCCTCTTCTTTTTTTAAACGAACTTTAAAAACTTTCTTGCGATCAACTTCGGCGACTACATCACCGAAACCATCACTGTCGTCATGTACAATCTTCTTCTTCTTGTGTTTCTTATGTTTGTGCTTTTTGTGCCTCTTCTGCGGTGACACATCACTCATATCTGTAAAGTAATAATAAATAATTCCTACATTTACAGAAGTAAAAAGAATTCTTCGAAATTCCATATCTAATAACTAATTCAAATTTAAATACATTATTACAACGCCGCGTCACGTTCATCCTCCGAACTAAATTTCAATACGCGTCGACAAACTATCTACGAGTTATGCATCTCACACATGCTTATTTTATTCTCTATGGCAAATCATTAACCCCACCAATCCCGATCCCAACATAAACGCATCATTATCCAGAATCTAACCAATAAAACCAAAATTGATTGAGATAAAAAATGAATTAACAAGTACATACCAATATTTACATCCTCGTCGGAGCTTCCTTCCTTTGATTTTCCCATTTGTCAGCAACTGACACAATCTTCAACAAAAATGTCAGAATAGAATGAGCCTCCAGCGTCCTAAAACATTACAGATGGGGCAGCGAGCGCCATTGTTGAACAAAATGATTTGAAAAGCCTTCACCAGCATCGGTACAAATCAAGAAACAATTTTGCATACGCACTGAATTCCCGTCACGATTCAATAATTCAAAAATTTCCTACTAAAAAAAACTAACTCGCAAGGACCTTCAAAGCAGAAAGTAGTACGACAACAAAGCATTATTTATTTTCATATAATTTCCATTCAATAACATCGTGATACTGATATTTTTTATAATAATTCGATTACGCGGTCCAAAACACCTGAAACGAGATAATAACGTTAAATAACGTACAATTTCAATGTAGAAACAACAGAGATACGTCTGACGTTAATAATAAATGTACATTTTATAAATATTAAAAAGAATTACCTATTACATTATCAAAAAAAAAAAAAGAAAGAAAGAAAGACTTTCTAGAGCACATACACCAAATATCTCATCTGCTATTCCTTTTTTGAGCATATTTCAAAATTCTAATATAATACCACGCCGGCTTTTACACTTAATTCGCAATAATTGTGCGTTTTTGCATACATAATATTATACGCCCAATTCGTTAAACTATTGTACAAAGTATAACAAACCCAATGACTACGCGTAACTTATCAAGATATACATATCTTACACGAATGCTTTCCTGACAGTATCGATGCATCCCGACAGTGCAGAACTTATGAAAAATATTTACAAAATATAATGACTCTCGGCGGCCCGCGATTTTACAGCATATTCATAAATATTACATCCCCGCTCCAATCGAAAGTATTCACATCCAACAATTAATATCACGATCAATAAACATTGATTAGCCATCGACAGGTAAAGTTTATCATATACGCTGAAAGATCACATAGAAATACCAGAGTACATTAAACACGTAGAGACGTCGTAGTTGTTTGACATTAAAGAATTTTCAAAAAGTAAAACCTCAACTTCAACATTCGAATACGTAGGAGCAACGATGAGAGTTTCCTAAACATTAACATGTAAATATTGTCTGGCTTTTGCTTATCAGTCAAGAAGAAACAATCTGACAACTAATTGATCCAGCTATCGGATAGAACATAGAAGAAAGGCGATTAGGCTCCCATAAAATAAATAAATTATCAACACAGAGCAGACTAATGGAATATTAGGAATTTTACATTGGTAAAATTATGGAAGACGAATTAACAGAAGAGGCCTGCATACCCGTTAATGCATTTACGCCCTTTTTCTACGACACCGCTCAATGCATAAACTTGGTTTAACTGTGCCATTAGCCAATCAGATACTTGCACTCTGAAGATAAAAGGAGTTTATGCATTGAACCGCGTTGCAGAAAACGAGTTTCAGACATCGAGTCATCTGAGCAGATGAATTGTTAGACATTGGACGAACAGTGGACACTAATAATAATAATTATTATTACAGATATAATAAAAATACGTGTCTTTAGATTAATTAAGGATCCAAGATGTACACTTATGAATCTACATATTCTTCGGTCTAATTATTAAATTTCCCAGCGCTTTAATTAATGATCTTCATTGATTGACAATGACGATTGACAATTTTGGCACTTACGCTAGTCCTTGCATCGACTTATTATCTTAATGCTTGGATATTTCTTTCGTTCATGATTTGCAATTCGATTCTCACGCCAACTACAATTATCAAACGTACATTCGAATACAATAATGATGATAGGTAAGGTCATTCATTTTGACATACACAAGGAAACAGTCTTGACGGAGAAGTCACGTGTAGCTAATGATAAAAATGGTATCACTGATAAATGAATAACATTTTTAGATCACAAATGGTATTAATGATCTACGACCATTTTGAATGAGAGAAACGTTGACTGGTCGACGTGACATTTATACGACAGACTTTGGTGTAACATTGAAAATATTTTGTTCCTTGGAACAGCTCAAAAAACGTCTATCACGCTGAGATTTCTGAGGAGCTGGAATTGTGCCATTATTGTCCAGCATTGATAAAATACTTTGACACTAATAACGGTACTTCCTCTTTTTCTTATTTTTTAATTATTACCAGTCAATAAACACCGAATCGGAGAGTGTCATTAAAATTGTAATTGATACGGTGACTTTGAAAGATTTTGGTCATCGCATTGATATGACAAATCGTAATATCCTCCATTAATCGGATAGAAGTAGTTCTATAGTTTGCGATTGAGAAGTATAACATTTCTAAACTCATCTTCATTATCATCATTGTCGCATTAAAATGATTACCCTGTATTCTAGGTCTCGACCACAGGATGTACGCGAGAGCAAAGAATTTTACTATGTTCGCGCCTGGTTTTTTTGTTCGATTAATGATTATATGATATATTACAAATACATGTCGTACGTCTGTACGTTTATAAAAATAGACGAGACATTAAAAAGGACTCTGTATAACTTTTTACACTCTGTCGCACGGCCGCAGTATTCTTGATTATTGGGCGCAAAGTCAAGAATAGAATGGAATTTTAACGAGGATGCCAGACCGTCAACTTTCTCATGATCAAATGAGGATCAAGCGATTAGCGCTGCCTACCTTCGAAAAATCATTAATGTTAAAAATATCAGAAATCGGTGGGTTGTTTGCGTTCGTGTGCTTTGAGAAAATAAAAATTTAAGTTACCGTTTACATCTGGAATTAATTCCATCTATATTAATTACAATTTCGATTTAAAAGTCGCGACCGTCTTATAAGGTTTCCTAAACCGTAAGTTTTATCTCTTATTATAAATAAACTTGCATGACTTCGTTCGTTCTGGCTTCGAAATTTTATATATAGTGTAGCCCCGTAAATTATGGTGTATATTATCACATAAAGTTGGCCCTATTCTCTTAGAATGACTCAGGAGCAATAATCATGATTGTCCTTAGGAATGTGTGATATTGTATTTTGAAATTTAGAGTGTTGAAGATTTGGATTTACGTGGTTGGCTATTCTTGCTGGGAGAAATAGCATTCTTATCAAAGACAGTCTTCTGTTTGATTCTATCACAAGGGTTATTTGAAAATTTAATTTAATAATGGATCGGAGAGGTTGCTGAACTAATTGTTAACTCTTAAGCATTTGAGCAGTCAGTCATCGGAGTCAATTAATGAGTCATTTATTGGTGACAAGTTTTTATACTGGTTTTTTTTTTAAATGCACCTGGTTCCCAACAAGAATACATTCTATTAAAAGAAAAGGGTACTGCCTTTTCTTGATATTAAATACTTGGACACTGTGTCGAAAAAAAATTGCAAATTTTTGTGCTGAAAGAAGTTAAACAAAAAATATAAAAAGGTGCTTTGCGTATCGGTGAGCAAAGTTGTGTTAAAAAGTTTTCAAACTAAGTGAATGAATTTAAAAAAAAAGTTTAGATCAAGTTTCATACATATGGTCCCTCTTAATAACAGTCAGTAAGCTTAAAAATTGTAAAGAAAATTCAAAGCTTATGAAATTCTTTAGAGAAATCTTCAAAATAAGACTCTTGAAGTACCCTAAAATGCAGAGTGAATAAAAACCTCAAAACTTGCATAGTAATATTGTCATCATCGACTGAATCGCACAAGAAAATTAATAAACTAATTACTACAAGTATTTAATAAGTTTCTCAACACACAACAAAACCAAATCAGACTGCTACTGTTCTCATAAATTTCTCATTCCATATGTAAATCAGTGGCAGTAAACTCCACGGCATCCCTTAAGCAGTTCAATAGAATTGTCAATAGTATTCGAATCGATAAGTAAAAATAACAACCACGTAGATCGTCAGGATTTATTGAAGAAACGGATGAAAACTGTAAGAAATAACAATATCAACAAGAACGATATATAAATAATTTAACCGCTAGTAAACGCAGTTCCAGTCATGTTTAAAAGACAAAAAGAAAGTCAATGAAGAAAGAAATATAAGAACAGGAATTATGAGCGGTATTCGCACGCGATTTATAAGTCGCGAATTTAAGAGACTGCTTAAAAGTTGTTATAGAGTATGAAATTTTGAAGTTGAAATAACTGCATGAGTCAAGTACAGAATGGCAACTTCAATCTGAATCTATATCTCTGTATAGACGCTGCTGCACCGTCGTTTGGCACATAAACCGAACATTATGCACATTTATTTGTCCAATGACAATACGTTCTATGATTTTTCTTATCTTAATGATGATTAACGAACGAGGAAATGAGATAAAACTTTCTTTAAATATTCACCAACCACAAGACTACTTAATCGCGACCAATGAACTAAAGCGGGACGAATTTGTCATTCTGTTTCCTGGCAAGTTAGCCAAAATCACGCTTTAAATGTGTAAAAGGTGAATAGGACAGATTGTTATTGTTACGAAGGACAATGCCAGGACGCATTTATCAATTTACACGCGCGACCTATTGCCACAATTTAGTTTTCCAAGTTTGACGCAACGCCAGGCACGGCTGAGGTTCTTCATGAGAAACTCCATTGCGTCGTACTATTTCATGTTGGCGCGAGTTTTTAAGGAACGTACCACGCTAAGGATGTCTGGATGGGGAGGACTGATGAGAGCCAGGGTGGGTCAGTTGGTATTTTGTTTGTTGGAGCGAAGGCGTGCCCAACCCGAACGCTCACCCTCTTCTTCGTCAGATGTACATGGTGGTCCACCTCCAACGGCACCTCTCGATGACGTCGCTTGCATCAGTTCCTGATCCGGACCATTGCGATGCTCGTACAAGAGGATGTTAAGGGTTTCCTCGTAAATCCTAGCCTCTGGGAACTCCACCTGAATATAAGAATTTTTTAGAATTTTTTTTAAACCGATAATACTTTGATGTAAAACTATATTATTCAGGATTCTTTGAAGTTCTTTACCTTTGTGTGCTTCTTATCAGTTGCGTAAACAATCGAATGACAGCACACTTCTGCTATCTTACGACCATGACCGTAGAATGTCCAGCAGCATATTTCACTTGAGCCAATGACATCTTTGATAAATAGGACTCTACCACTGAAACGAAGGGACATCTTGTCGAACAGTTCAATGTTCTTTAACAGATTGTCATCTGAAGTACTGAAAGTATAAATTTGCAGGCAATACTTTAGTCTTCTGTGAACAGTGCACATATACACCTAATTTAGAAATGCAAATAATACCTCGTGTACGAATATTTGTTATTGTGCCTGTTAATGAGCAGCTTTACAACAGGCTTAGTAGTATTACTAATGAGCAACTGCTCTTCTCTTTGTGAGGTGATAAGCGGCACCCTACATATTGGCTCTGCTTCGCGCTCCTTTTTAAGGAGGGCCTGTTCACACGATTCAGCCAGCTCGCTAATGCAATAATACTTTGCCTCAGCAAGCAACTCTGCCATCTCCTTGACACTCTCTGGTAACGGGACGGATCCGTCTCGTAGAAAATTTAAAATTGTGCCAAAGTGTTTTCCACAGCGATCAATCAATATCCAACCTGTAATAAGACAGTAACATTGCCATTTCACTCCATCAAAAATTATTTTTCTACAAAGAACCCTAAGACATGTTACAAATATAACGATAAGTAGATCATTCCCTAAAATTTGTGCATTGGCACAAGAACAATTTCTCACCTTCGGAATCAGTGAGAACTTCCATTCGACCACTGAACATAGCACGTAACATTGTATCATGTTTTCGTAAAGTGCCTATGGTAGTATAATGGAGTGAACCACCAATATTCAGCTTGACATATTCAGATGGATATTTGATGACGGTCTTGTGATCCCCGGACATAACGAAAACGTTAATGAGAAGTGCCGAGATTGATGACGATGACGGTGATGGCAATGATGGCGATGACGGTGATGATGATGATGATGATGACGGAATATCGATTTTATCGAGTGTCAAACTCAACATTTAACACATGAGCAACGAGAACGTTGCGGCACTCTTTTGAATTGACAACACGACACGTATAACTGGCGTTAACGAGTCTAACTTCTTACGTCTCGTTGATAAGCGTCATCTTCATGAAATTTTATCAAAATAACGTAGAGCCCGATTCGTCTATGCTTTATTCTAACTTTTATAAGACTTGGCTCGAGAAGAACACCCTACTGTACCCCATATTGGCAAGAGTATCGAGGTAACACTGCGCATGTGCAGTACTTGCGTCGCCGTGAATGACCGTTTGTTTAAGAAAATGGCCGACTCCCTAGCGAAGTACGGTCTCTACGTAGACGATCTTGGAAAGATATGTGTCCTGGAGCCAGAAGTGTCCAATCAGACAAACAAACTTAAGGAGGAATGTCAAAATTTTGTTTCCAGTAAGTGTCGCGTTAATATGTTTCATGCTCAACATGATAACATACAGATTTATGTCACCATCTGACAGCAGAATACAATGCACTTTCATCGATTCAACTGCGTCTCTCGCAAATATTTATTTTATTTTTCATTGCACTTACCTCCCTTTCTATCACGGTGCCTATTTCTTCCCTTTTTCGGCTGTTATTATTTCGAACCGATACAAATCATTCGAAAAGATAAGCGGATGCCCCTACTTTTCCTGACAAAAATGTACACACTGCCCTCTGTATGCTTTCTGCAAAGATTCGGTACTTTGCGCACAGGTTGCCCCACATAAGATCACTTGCAAATTGTCTATTCAATAAAGTTTCACATGGATATTCAATACGCATGAACACGATTTAACCGTAGAACATTATGCGTATCGCAATCCAAATTAGGAATTGTTTTTCATTTCCTAATTCTGCCTGCACTGATTTCATATGCGCTAAAATTTTATTTACGTTTACCAAGCACGGCAATGTTCAACACTTAGACACGATGTAAATCCTGTTGCTAGCTGCGATAAATTATGCGATAAATTTTCTCATTGATCGATGATTCTCTCCATTTACAGAAATCAGCGAGTTTCAAAACAACTCTGATGAATTCATTCGAATCGTGGATACCTTGGCGACCGAGGTCGAGAAAGAGAAAATGAGAACGATAGGTGCCCGCAATCTTTTACGTTCGGTAGCCAAGCAGAGAGATTCGCAAAAACAGCAAATACAGGTAGACATATTTGGTAATTTTATCAAGTATCTCTAGCATTGAAAGAAAGACCGAAATGGTACAATGATTCTTTTTTAATTTTATAGGCGCTGATTATTGAGAAGTCTACGGAACTGGAGAGACTTAGGGTACAGTATGACTCTTTAAAAAGAATTGAAATGGAGCAGCTGGAAACGATTGATCATCTAACGTCAAATTAAGTGGAGATTGAAGTTTGGTAAACACTTTAAAATAATTCGTACTTCAGACTGAGCAGTACAAGATATTTTTGTCATATACATATATAGGACTGTGGTGATAATGAAATACACAATTTGTCACTTCAATTTACAGAAATAAATACATATTAAATACAGGAAAGTATACAAGATAAATCAAGAGCAGATAATGTAGTATTGCGATTGGAATAATACATATATTATAAAACAGGATAGATATCGCGCATAAAATCATGGAAATATTGTTACTAAAAATTCAATAATTGATACTGGCTGTCGCTTTCTCATTTAACGTGATATATCATAAGAGTAATAGAAATAACGTAAAATTCCACGACCCTTGAACTTGAAAGGCACATCAGTTTTTATTCATTTTTTTTTTCATACTTCAGCCATTACTTCATCATGTTTAAAATTAATTACCTACAAATTACCAGCGCGGACTAACACGAGATAATTAAACTAACTGTTTTACGAATTCGAGCAAGAATAATATATTCCCTGAATGAATTTATCTGTTACAATCATATACATATCAATTCATCGAAAGTAGATCGATTAAGGGTAACGATAGAGCACTAAGATGTGTTAGAAACAATAAAAATAAGTTCCATAATATAAAAATTAGCATGCTAATTATAACGAGAACCGATTCGTTCTGGAAAATTTCTTTTCTTTTTCTTTCATATTAAAAACAAGTCTGTCAATTACTCATTCTGTTTTTTATGTTATCATTGTAAGCTCTGACATTTTTAATTATAATATTACCAAATACATAATACTTTTGTCGCCACGTATACGAAACAATATTTCTACATTCTGCACAATTACGCGTCCTGCAGACCTTGCGCCAATGAAATAGAAAATGTGACGAGCAAATCGCCAGAGATATGCCAGGCAAATTGTAATTGGCGATACGAAACGCTAAATAGGAATAAAGATTGTTGGAACTTAATTTTACGATCCACGGTACCTATATCATGTATCCACATAAGTATTAGATTAAACGAATACATCTAAGATTGTTTAATTAGGCCGCGCATTGTCTGTCTTTATTCTTTTGGCTGGTTGAGAATTTGGAAAATTATATCTTACTTATCGAGAACGTGATAAAGTTAGAAAATGCAAAAGTTCACCACCGTCATTCTGGGAAATTTCGTTTTGGTGCTGTTTATTTTTTTTTTTCAATTACTAATTAACGCACTGCCTCAGATTTTGTGCTGTGTTACGCTGCTTTCTATTGTTTTTGTTTTCGTTGTTATTGTGTAATGTTCATAGAAACAAACGTACTGTACGCTAATTATATTTTGTGACAAAATTTATGTGTACCTTAATTTCATTTATATAGGAATATCCAGTTGAGACTCACCAATTAGATTTTATAGCCGTCATGTGACCAATTTGAACAAGCACCATTCGGAAATGTTAGATAATCAAATGCTAGTTAAATTTTCCAATATTTATTATTTAATCGCGCAAACTAAGTATGCGTTTCACGTGAAATATTTGCGTCTGTGCGTCAGAGAAAGACAAACATAATTTGCTTGAAATTACAAAATTAATGCTGCCGGGAAATTAATTGCCGCGAGTAAACTGAATATTTTTTTTTTTTAAAGGTGTATTTATATTCTGAGGTATTGAAAAAACTAGTTTTATCATTATAAAGATATTTTTGAAAAACGCAATATTTCCCGTGGCGTTATTTTTTGGTAAAATTTTGAAATACAAACTTAGACACCTTCGCCTGATAGTTATTAAATCTGTCTGATGGATTCGAGCTGAATAGTTCTGTGTAATATATATATATATTTATATATATATTTAAATACTACTCACACACCCATTCGTACAACCATAGTAACCAGGGATTCAAAAATAAACTTTATTTAGTAAAAATAAGAAATGGTGTCGTGTTGAATTACAAATATTAATCCTATCGTCTAAATTTATAAATATGTACAGTTACATACCTAGTACACCTGTAACCTAGAAACTCAAGGGAGCATATTTTTTATGTGTGTATATATATATATATAGAAATGGAGCAGATGGGATAATATCGAACCAATTTTGTTTTGTGCAGGCGATCCAATCTTACGAATAAAAAGCGTTAGCAAGCAGGGAACCTGTATCTTATGTAGGGAAAAACCTTTATCTTATTTAATAAAGGGACATTGTACACAGGTGTAAAGAGAATAAAGAGTAATATAAAATAATATAATTGAAGATTGATTGAATTCATTAACCTGGTAATCACTTAGGTTTATTGTTTAATCAACATAGATGTTGACGGTGTAGCATCGGGTAAATGGTAGCGGTGTGAAGTACGAAGGTGGAAAGTGATTGGAAAAAGGGATGAAGATTCACGTAAGAAAAGATATTTAAAATCCTATCGTACAAATATACCTCTTCCATGATTACTTTCATCGGACTACAGTGATTCATGTTTTCATTTTTTTTTTTTTTTTTCATCACTGAAAACACTACATTCACAAAGAAAAAAAAATAATAACACCGAAGTTCTTTCCAGTGTATAATAAATGGTCGTTGTGTTTTAAAATGCAAGTGAACGGTTGAAAGAAAATTTGAGACATATAACAACAAAAAATGAAAACTGACAGTAGCATCGACACTGATATGGTAGCGTGAAACTTTTATGATGACTCTAACAAATTATCGCGAGTCATAAAAACAAAAACAGCGTATCATCCTCATGTGCTCCGATCGATCAGTCTGCTGCCAATATCCAACACTAAACACACACTCTCGTCAATCCGCGTAGAAATTTATAACGCGAAGTAAACTGCACATTAATATGTCTGCAAGTTTTTTTGTTTTGGGTCCAGTTTCCTTTTTTTTTTTCAGAGAATAACAGAATTTAACATGAATTACACATTCACTTAAAGGCTCTCCGCGGAGACCACTTTACGGTACCACACGATCACTCAGACGGACTCTTCGGTCTTCGAACGCTTGCAATCCGACGTGATAACATCTTCTGCAGCAGCATCCGCGTCGTCCTTAGAAAGACTCGGCGAAACTGGCCTCTTCTTCGTTTCTGATGTTTCGCTTGGAGCATTTGCCTGGGACGACTTGAATTGAACTATCACTGCCGTCATATTGTCGCAGCCTGTACCATCGCCAAGTGTATCCGGAGCGAGACAGTGATCAAAGAGCTACGAAGAGAAAAAAGAAGGAAATTGTTATAAATAAAATGTATTAAAACTCAAATACACAAGAGGATTATCCTACCTCCTCGCAGATCTGAGAAATATTTTTGTAACCCTGAAGGAGACGCGTGCGCACAAACTGTATAACATCCTGACTGGACATGAAGTTCCAGATGCCATCACAAGCGAGTATCATAAATTCATCTTTTTCTGGATCTATCGTAGTATGCCTGACGTCTGGTAGTGCGGATATCATTTGTTCCTGTGCTGGTAATTCGATGTTCTGTTTGTAGGCATGGTCGCCAAGAGCTCTTGAGAGATTGAGACCTCCATTGACCCGTCCGTCGGCTGTGACTTTACCACCAGCTTTGACGATGCGCTGCATTTCCGGTTGATCTTCTGGTTTGTGGTCCAGACTTAATTCCAAAGCCTGACCGTCACGACATAAAACACAGCGAGAATCTCCAGCATTTGCTACGTACAATTCATTTCCTTGAAGAATTGCGACTACTGCTGTACATCCACTATCCGATCCTGGCTGTAATAATAAATTATATGGTTTCGTTCACCTATACATATATATAAAAGTTGCTGAGAAAATTTTGTTCTACCTCTTCTGTCATATCCATAGTTAAATCATTTTCGTCGTTGTCAACTTCCTCCTCGTCATCATCGTCACTCTCATCATCCTCCTCGTCTACGTCTTCAGTATCGCCATCGCTGAAATGACAAATTTTGTTACAAAAAAAGAAAGTTAGTACTTTAAGAGTGTTGAATGGGACAAGTACCTCTCAGGAGCTGCGTCAAAAGTTTCATCGTTCTCGTCATCAGAATCCTCATCAGACTCTTCGTCCTTTTTGTTGAGGAGACTGTGGTAAGGATCAATAAGTTGAATCCTCCTTCGACCGCTACTACTGATACGTCCTTGTTGGCCAGCCTCGCCATTTTCCAACAGAGAACAAGAGCTGCTGGACACGTTATCGCCTCCGCCTTTACTACTATCAGCGTCTCTGAAGTCTCCCTTAGAATCACCGCCGTTCACTTCCATATCAGTTACATTGGGTTCAGCAGGGATAGGCTTGCCAGTGGACACTTTCCCATTGATGTCCTCAGAACTGTCAGGCATATCAGCTGATTTAGTTGGCTCAGCATCGGCAGTTGATCCAACCGGAGGTGACGTATGAGCAACGTCACCGTTACTCGTAGTGGAATCAAGAACTTGCTCAGCCTCGCTGCTCCCGGGTGTCTCAGTCTGCTTAACTTCAACAACAGCTGATGTGGAGGAAGAAGAGGAGGATGATCCACAGGGTTGACTCGAGCTGCTTACGTCCGCCTCGTTGGTGTTCCAGGAGGTAGAGGATGACGAACAGCCTGCGTCAGAGGATGAACAGCTCGCTTTGTCTCTTCCTCTTCGTCGTAAGTACGGGCTCGAGAAGCACGCGCGCTCTCCAAATTTTTCTCCCTTCAACGATTTTACCACAGGAATCGTACTGTCGGTACATGACTGATACTTCGCCATTACTTGCTCCAATGGCATCGCTGCCTCCATACATAGATTGCTAACATTTTCTTCTTCATCTGCGCGCAACGTAACGTACGAAGATAGGTTTATTAAAAGTTTCGTAGCGAATTTAAGGGGACGAAAAATAGTGCTAATCGCTAATTGCGCTAGTAGAAGGATCGCACGTGCTACGCTAAATCCGAGTATAATACTGATTCTTAATATCAAAAGTAACGCACCAGACTCTTCTGGATCTTCTTTCTCTCCGTCAGCGACAGCTGTGCCTGCGATCTCTTTCAGGATATTGACGATCTCAGGTTTGGCAAGGGTAGCATCGAAACCCAGGAAGGCGTCAATAAGAGCTTGCCTGATATCGCCCTTTTTGTAGGCATCGGTCTCTTTAATAAACTCTGGTAGATTGCGTGCACAATATGTAGCCACTTCGTGTCCACCATGTCCATCGTATACAGCGAAGAGAGATACATTTTCATCAAATTCTATACAGCAGTTGTGTGCATCCTGTGGAATCATAAAAAGTGTTGAGATTCATGTGAGTTGCTTACAGGTTGCATAGTGCAAAATTGACATTACAGCAGAATGCACTCTTTCTCCCCTTCATGTTGAGGCATAATACATAATATGAATAATGGATGAGCATTGAAAGTAATGCCTATAAAATGGAATGTGCCCTGGCGACCAAAGCATATGAGTATATATCTGAAACGTGGACACATATTTTCTTTTATCGAACAAAATCATGTGCTACATTTGCATTTTATATACTGTACAGTATATACTTATTTTTTTGTTAACTAGATTATCTATGAAGCAATAGCCCAAAAATAATTCCTGCGAAATACATATAATTTTCTATATTCTGAATAATGCTATATGTATATAATAAGCTTTGCTACGAATGTAAATGACTACATTCTAGTGGTTACTCGATCAGTACATAACGAAAGACTTAATTGTTACTGAATGTTTCCAAACACTGAAATGTTCTAAAGCTCAATATGCCAGCATACAAAAACCGTCAGGAAACGAACCTTTTTCGTTTACGCAAAAGGAATTCAAATTTTCTCAACAACATATATCTACCGCACAAGACTCATAGGACGTTATCGTTCTATGAACTCGTTTTCAAGGCGATGTGTCGTGCGATTATAAGAAAAATGTACACGATAAAAGCCGCAAAGAAAAATCACGATGAAAATCATTCTAATGAAGCATTTCAGTACACCGGCATTCAGTTGCTTCGCCAACGTGCAAGAGTAACGGTGAACTGTGGTTCGACAGTGTTCGGCTTTCTTACCTCCTGATTGACTCGCCAGCCTTGCATGGAGCTCGCGCCGAACGCCACATTCTTGCCCACCTCGTCGCTCGACACTTTTTCGGTAATCGGCTCCGACAGGTAGGCCCCCATTTTTCGCTAAACCGGCGGCTGACACGTTGCTCCGGCGGCGTCTCGTACGATCTTGTAATTTCTCGTGTAAAATAATATAATCGCAAGCGCGGTGCACAGCCGTTAACTAGCCCCCATGACCGGTTTGGTTTTCTGTTTTCGATACTACACTGGCGCCATCTAGCGCGCCAGTTTTAGCCCGCATGCACTGTACTTTCGCGCCAATCCTTTTGACGCGATTTACACTCCATACAGTCTTGTTCACACGTGCAACAGACGCCACTTTAAAAAATAAAATGTAGCGCCTTTTCGATACTAGGATTTGTTACGGAAATACAGTATTTAACATCCAAGTGCTCCCTTTTGTGTTCATCAATCAGCTAAATCTACAAAACTTCAACTTCTTTAGATGCATTTCTCGCGTTCCATCTCTCGACGGGTAATATTATAAAATAATTAACTTTAAAAATGTTTATATCCGTGGGGTAAACTATAAGCATATAAAAATGGTGTATTAAACAATTATTTATTGATATACTGATCATATGAATACATTAAGAACAGAGTAATTCCTTCTACATTTAAATTTAGGCTTACTCAATCTGACAATGTTTGGTAATTCTATTGACAGAATTAAAAACAAATGTTATAATAAACGTCACAGAGTCTAAGGTCTAATTTATTAATGGACACGAAAAAAGATTTGGCACCTATCCACTATCTCAATATTGTATTTGCGACATATATGTGCGACAACGACTTTCAATTAAGTAATTGAACCGCGCACATGGAAGGCATTTGCTTATTGCGTAATAAACGGAAAAAGGAGTAAACCCGAACACGAGTATGGAATAAAATGAAGTCCGAATAATTTCCAAGCTGATAACAATCAACGTGTATAAAACATGCCGATTCAGGGAAGACTGCGAGTGTCAGAAGATCTGAGAACAGTTTATTTAAACTTTTAATACGTTTTATTTTACTCCATTCCATCTTGTAAGAAATAACAGGCACGCCCATTTCTGAGGATTATCGCCTTTTGATATTTTTTCAATTTTGTTTTCTTTTGCAAATTCACTATGCTGCAAGTATATCTTATAAATATAATTGAGAGGAGGTACCAGGAAAATTATTGTTTTCTATATGATCAATATATTCAGTGCTACTATCGGTTCGGTCTACTTTTACCGAACGGAAACAATCAGTATTTACATTAGGAATTTTGTCTTCCAATAATTTTAAAATTAAGAATGTCGTCTGTGTTATATATATATATTATTTACTCGGTTCTTGGTATAATATTAACTGCAGATAGTAATAGTACTCACGATGAAAATTATTAGCGTTGCGAGTAGTTTTAGGAGATATTAAGATTGTTTACTTCGAACCTGCAACTTTATAGCTTTCTATTCCTAGTAGATTCGGTTCAGGAACATCTTAATACAAATATATTAAAAGTCGCTCTATGGCAATTAGTAAAGATCAACAAGACGTCTCGTAGATAGTAGATGGCTCAGTCAATTAGTTATAATATGATAGCCGCATTGTCGTTATAGCAGCGAAATAGTAAACTTGGAGCGTAAAGTACCCGACTGGGATGCCCGTTTTGTAAGTTATTACGATACAGTTTCACCGAGACAACGGGCGACGTCGTAAAATCAATTACGAGACCATCTAGCGTTTTGCTTGCATTTCGGCGTAAGTTTGCCTCTGTCAGATTAGGGAAGCTGTAAATTATAAGAGTTTACGGTGGCAACGTTGTTGTTCTTATCTCTCTCGGTATTTCCGGTACAAGCTACGAATAGGTTTTCTCTACATTTATATTTAATTTCTTAGCGTTTATGCTCTAGCTTGATACAGTTTGTGAGGTATATGACATAACCCCTCTATAATGCGAAAGCGAGAGAAAAAGAGAGATCATTGTGGAATATTAAATATAAAGTCGATCAGACTCAATGATTAAAATCACATAGAGTCCATTGCATAGTATCAGCGATATACTAACCCGCTGCCATTTTTCCCGGTCTTTATAGTATAGGAAATTCTATAGTAGTAGGTGATACACCACGAAAAGCGCGCCACCGTTGTACGCGTCCGTAGAAGCATCAACTGGCATTAACGCTGTCCAGATCATTCCTTAAAGTCGAAAGGAAGAAAAGATTGGATTTCTCCAAGTGAAAATTCCGATCCCTTTTTCGAAAGTATAGAATCGTACATTGTGTAGTGGTACAGTGTGCGTGGAGGCTGGGTTACGTATGTGATCGACTGGGTACGACGACGCATGGAGGTTAGGTTACTCGAGACCTATCAGTTAACCGAATAGTGGCCGATTATCCTCGGGTGGGGTGGCCCGTGCAAAAGGTTAGGTGGGTCGACGCCAGTCAACGCCAGTACATGAAGAAGAAGAAGGTTGAGTTGAGAGTCTCTGGATGGTTGTGACGGCGGCGGCGGCGGCGGCGGTGGAAGTAGTGTCAGTGGCGACAGTGCGGGCCAGGACGACAAAGAAGTATAGCGTCGGTGTGGCCAGGGCGACGACGAGGGACAGGAAGGACGTGAAGCATTAGAGGGCGAACGTGTCCAAGAGAGAGAAAGGGATAGACGCCCGTCGTGCTACAGTGGTAGTGAATGGAACGCGGCCTCGCGACCCAGCGTAGTACGACGCTCTTTGGGCTCGAGGAGCACCAATGGCCGGCCGGGATCGACGGTCACGTGATGTGCGTGTTGAACCAGCAGAACATTGCAAATGACAAGACGCGTAGGGCATTGTCGGACTGCTTGTGAATCCGTGGGCCGGCCCGTGCGAGTGAGTATCGAGGTAAACTGTGCGAAAGGAGTCGTCGCGAGCGCGCGTCAAGCCGCGTTCTGTGCCTCGCGCGCTACCGCGCTCCACGACACCCGTTTCCTACTACGAAGGCCGCATCTGTCTACATGACAAAATGTCGGGGTCGCAGCGGATGCGAAAGTCCTCGCCATGCTCCACGTCAAAACAGGGTCCGATGCGGGCCACCTTGCCCGTGAGCTCGCTCCTGCGACAGAGCAGGCAAGGCAGCAATCTCAGGAAGAGCAACAGCAACAGTCCCACCGTATCGCCGACGAACGCGAATGCGTGGCGGGCCCGCATTTCCCCGGAGACTTCGGCCTCCTCGGGCCAGCGGAGTCCTGGCTCTCTCTCCTACAAAGGTATCTTCGATTTTATGTATTCCTACCTTTCCTGCTCTGTTTTCATGTCTTTCATTTAGTTTGATTCAACGCCTTATGCTCTGGTTGTGAGTTTCAATTATGGACAGCAGGTTAAGACTGAAGTATTATTATAGAGAATAGGAGAACTCCTTGGGTAGGTTGTGGTGTCTCCGTAGATCATAGGGATAGATGTTTGTTTATGAGTTTTTCGTTATTGTTGAGAAACTATGGTTTACATTGATCTATTTCTATTGTGATATTATAGTATCCCTTCTCTTGGATCATACTTGGATTATCGAACTTACTACTTATGATCTATAGTCAATGACATTTTCAGATTAACACTTTTCTTATGTTTACTCAAATGGATGTGTCAAACTGACACTACACAGCTTATCATTGAATAAGAAATTGGCTAGTGAAAAATACAAAGCTTCAAATCAAAGAAAGAGAGTTGTTATGTTTGATATCATGCATATGATATGATCATGCAATTTCTTACATAATGTAAATATTTCTTTTATTTATCTAGACAGTTTTCTTTTAGATTGTGTCATTTTTTTTCAATCCTTAAATTTCCCTTTCATTAGTTGCATCTCCAAGAAATCAAAATACATATAACTGATTTTCGTACATCATATTTCTATTTTCATTTTATTTAAAATCCATACTGATTATGAAAACCTTTCTTAAAACTCAATATTGTTTTATTCAAAAGTCTATATATATAATATATATATATATATTGTTCTTATCATTGAAGATGCACAAGTACAAAACATATATGTGCAAAGTAACATTTAGTGTAACAGATTTCTTTGAATATCTAAAGAGAATATTGGAACATATTTTTGCCACTCTGCTCTTCATAATTTTTCATGAATGGGTGTCAGTCTGTACAATAGATAAATACTGCAATCATTACACCCAAAGTCTCAGAATGATGGTAAGATTTTGCAAAAAGTCATAATGTTAAATTGATATTGTTATATTTTATAGATTATACAGACTCAATATATCTTATTAAAAAAAATTAAATGTTCACTGTCTCTCAGCTTTTCTAGCACGTTAACACCACACAATATAATTCCATAATATAATATTTACGAGCACTACAACATCCAGTATATATTAATTGTAATTTACCAGGTAACCGAATACATATTTTTAGTTCGGTTCCATTTTACATTTTGTATCTATGTAAAGTATTTCAATTTCTTTCCTTTATCATTCATCGTATGCTCCAAATTACCACCCACTATGCTTTCTCAATCTGGAAACCGAAAACATAACTTTCTGAGTCGTTTCTAGTCCTATTAAAACAAAAAGAAACAGTAGAGTAATAGTAAAAAATGCCAGAGCACCTACATCCAGTAATAACCACATAGCACTCTCACTCTTACGACCTGACGCTTGTATAGAAAATTCAACATGCGTTCATAAAACATACGGTATACCATATGTTCTTTCATTGAAATTTCCTTTCTTATAGCCAAATCAAAAACACTGAGCGGCCGCTGTAGCGAGAGCTTGAGTGGAAGCCAAAATATTCGCCGAACGGCATCACTGGACACAATATACTTGAAGGGACAATGGCCACGTGATTCTTACTACATTCATGCCAGTTTACTCCTAGTGGATAAATCAACTCAGGTAAAAAAATTCTCGTGTACTTTCCCAAATGAAATATCATGTAGTTCCCTTGATATTTGGACTATCGTATTTGCATACGATATACCTATTTCGATAAGTTATCATTGACAGAGGACAATAACCTTTTTGTAGACTGAAGAGTGGTCCAATGAACCGCGGAAGATGCATACCCGCCATCCACCAGAACAAACGCCTACCGACGAGAAGCTGGAGAAATACATAAGGCATCGGTACGTATAAACCTTTTTCTAGACTTAAATATATTAATCTGTTATTAGTATGCGGCCTCGTCGTACAGATGGTTTATGTAATTTCATTCTCACGTGAGATAGCAGTAAAAAAACTCGTACTGCGAGTTAGTAAACATTTGAAGAATACATAACTCTAGTTCATTCTTTATAAAGATCGAGATGGCTGAACGGCAACTTGTTTGCCTTGTATACATAATCGTATAACTTGCATCAACAATTATATTCGGGCATGTTACAGATTACAACGCACCAACAAAGAAGGCACCAGTAGTAGAGAAAGGACTGCTGTATTTGGACTTATAATGCAGAGTGGAGCTCCTCCTGCTCTACCTGGTGATCACACAGTACTCTTGCCCAGTATCGCTTCACAAACCCCAATGCGTAAGCTATATAGTGATGAGAATTATTAAACGATCATCAATCAATCTAATTGAGTCAACGTTATTTATCTATCCACAGACGGCCAATTCAGTTTGAGTACAAAAGCAAGTCCTATGAACATACCGGTGAAACCCATGAGGCCCCCCATGCGTTCCTCCATCGAATCACTCAATCAGGAAATTGAGCGACTGGTGCTGAAATCAGCAACCAATACTAGCGACTCGGATCATCCTGTCGAGGACAAGGTTGATAATAAACGATTCTCCATATCATTCGTTCACACTTTGAATATAATGAATAGACATGAACGCAACGTTAAAAATATATTACAGTACGCAAGATATCGCGAGCAGACGACACCCGACGGACACCGAGCACCTCTGGCTGATCTCCTGAGGGCCACCCGAAGTGTCAACACCCAAACTCCAGCCACCGACCTTCCATCCAGTTCGTATTCTTCAGGTAATCCAATGGCTTCAAGCATTCCTTTTGCAATAGATGTTTAGAATCTTTGCGGATCGCAGTATAACGTTTACAAGGATACATTAATCTTTAAAGTTTTATCTCATCGAGATGTCCGTGTGACAATAATCTTCCTCGTACATTCTCATTGCAATATAATTCGAATCCGGAACACCTTAACGTTATCCCTGCGATAACCATGAACCAAGCAACAAATTTTAATCAATCATGAATTATTTAATCGATAACACCGCGTCTTGTCGCTCATCTAATAACAGACTAACAGTGGTGTGTGCCTGTTGCCAAAACAGGCCCCCCGTCTAGGAATTCTGAGTCTCCGCTGATCCCTGGTCTTATGGATGCCTCTCGTCCACCTAGCGATCTCCCACAAGGTTGGCTCCTCACAAGAACCAAACTATTTTTTATGTGACATATTACTCTTTGACTCCTTGTCTTTATTTCATCAATTATTTTTCTCTATCATCAGTCTATAATATATATTTGCCTCTCTCTGTCGATACTTGATCATGTATTTATTTTTCTGTCATTTCTCTTGCTCGTGGCATTTTGTCGTTCCTATCTTTCGGAATGAACATCCCATCGTTTCTCTTCTTCTCTCTCTCTCTCTTATTTTTTTATTATTTTCTTTTTACCTTTACGCATGGGCATGAGAGACATCTTGCTACTGAAGATACGTATATTTATCCACACCCCCTCGATATCCTATGCCGATATCGGGGTAGTTGATTTTGTAACTAAATAATCAAAAGGTCAAGAGGATCCATATTTCGGTACGGTCACAGTGACCTTTTTTTTTTACTATCTTAGGATCTCTCTCGGTCTACTGAAAAGCGTATGTAAAAGAATAACGAAAAATAATGATGCAAGGCTGCGATATCGCCAGCAAGTGAAAATTAAAATCCACGACTAGGTGCATACGAATATTCGACGATTAATAAACGGTCGTGCATGCTACCTTGCGTGTACAGATTATTTTATTATTTATTCTCATGAACTGCAGTTTAACGTCTGCATGCTTTACACTGTTTCACGATAAACGTCCTGTGTGATATAAATGTTGATAGATACACGTTTATAGAAAATAGTGACGGTATGCGCAGTTGACCAGCGGGTAAGAATCCATACACAGCAGATGGAATTTAATAGATACATGTACATACATTACTTGTATAATAATCGGATGCTATCGTTAATGATACGTACTATTTATTTTCACTTACCATCTAACTGGCGCACGTTCGATCTCTCGTTGCGTTTGGACATTGCGTGAAAGATGGCCGAGCCGAATTCACGTCCCTATTGTTACCGTAATACCGGACCATCTCTTTGGACGAGCCAAATTTTTCGCTACCTTACGTAAACACCAGTAACGAGGATACGTGCGCAAATGGAGAGAAAATATACTTTGAAATACCAGTAAGCTTACATCGCTCTCATGAATACAAGACCAGACGTCGTTGACGTTACTTTTAAAACCGGAGACGCGTTCACTCACTATTCATTGCCAGGCAAAAATGTGCGTGTGACAAAATAATTAATTGCAGTTATCCTTTTTATCGTACGAGTAGCTTACAATAGTGTCGCCAAGGTAAAGGAATTCTTTGGGAAATTCGTAAAAAGCAGCATCGAGTCTCTAGAGTCGAAATACGATGTGCGCTTGTTTGTTATCGTATCTCTTGGCGAATTGTTATTTTATTCTTTTTATTTTTTGCTTCATCTGCGATCGTTATACATACGCTAAGTGTGTTGGGCATGCCGTTATTGGTTCTCATATAAAAATAAACAGTGTAACGACGTTTAACTGTCACTTCAAAGACGAAAGTCCTTCAGAATTGAATTTTGGCAGAGCCAATGATCCAGTGATCCAATTATTGAGTGACATGGCTGCAATGTGAATATTGGACCTTTGAACGTATGCCATATCCGGCTGCAAGGTTTATTTTTTTTATAAATAGTTCAGCCCTGCAAGTTCCTTGCGTTATATATTCTTGCAAGTATTGCATTGTCCGCGTGTCTGAGATCAGAATGTGTCTATGGTAGTTGCAAAGCCTTCGCGACGACATATCGTAACCGCGTTGATTATCAGAAATAGAAATGATAACCCTGTACGCTCTCTCAAGAATGTACAGGTGTGAAATATGCGGGTCAGAAGCCGCGAAGGCTGTGCGCAGCATGAAAGGAAGTTTACTTATTAGCGCAACCAATATTATCAATTGGCCGTTGCTTCTTTGTCCAAGTGCTTCATACCTGCTGTTTTCGTTAACCTTAATAATTTAATTTTCACAGGTGGAAGCCGTGGCTCCACGCCGGAACAGGAAAGAGAAGGACGTCTGGGCACATCTCCTCACATCAATAGGTTCCTAGCCAGGGAACCGCCCGATGGCTGTGAGAAAGTAAATCTCAAGTTTGTCGAGGATGGCAGGTAAAGGCATTAACGACTCAATATACTTCTTACTAGCAGTAACAAAGCCAATGTCGGCCGTGAGAATGTCAGTGGCACATCGCGAATCACTAAGTATGGTAAAATCACTTGGGATTAAATTAAAACAAAAAAAAATAAATAAATAAAATTTTGTTTATGAAAATTGAGTGGTAAATAAATGAAACTTAGGACCTCAAGTCAGGAACCATCGAAGCTGCTTCTTTATCTTTGTCTCTGCATGAGATGTATCTGCGCTCCTTGGGGGTAACAATTATTCGCGGTTCAAGATTTTGAAGCTTGTATGCAAAGTGCCTGTGACTTTTGACCGAGGTTGTTTGGACGATCGATGCGAGTGCATGCTTGAATTTTTTTGGCGTTATCTAAAGGAGAATACCTTTTTCGTGTGTATAGGCGACCCATGGTAGACTTGAGCAAACTAGACTATTGCCCAAAGCCGTGCGTAGGATTCCAGTTAAAGCCAAGCTTGGGATCAGCGTTCCTGCCATTGCAACAGCCGGCCAGTCCGACAATGGTTGCCAGTGCATCACCCTCTTCGCACACGACACCACCTACACCACCTCCAAACCCATAGTCCTCCTGTATCCTTCGATCGACGGCGTGAGACGCGTAAAGGGAAAAGAAAAGAAAAAACATAAAAGATGCAAGAAAAAAAATAATACTACGAACGAAAGAAAGGAATGATAATCGCGTCTCCCTTTTACGAATCGTTTATGTTCCACTCTATCCTTCTTTACTCAGTTTTCTTTTTCTACTTTCTTTACCTTTTCTTTTTTCTTCGTTCCTGTGTCTCTCTCTGCTGTATGCCACGTATTACGTACACACGGGACACACGATCACACGCGTAAAAATGTTATCTTTATTATTTTTATTCTTTTATATATACATGTGTGTGTGTGTGTGTGTGTGTGTTTGTGTGTGTAAATGCCTACTTTTTCATCCGAAGCAAACCTCATGGCTGGAAAGTGTATTAACTGTGACTTGGAATACAATGGTATATGTGTATGTATGTATACATATAGGCAGGCCGAAAAAAAAATGTAAAGTTACCGAATTGATAATAGCAGCAGCTCCCAATGCGAATCGTTGCGCTTTCGACAGGACGATGATACGTTTAATTAATGGAGGAAGAAGAGGCGACGAAGAGGATGATAACAAAATGAAAATGGAGGGAACACAAGATTACCTTGATAAGGACGTGGATGAAATTGATTATGATTGCGACGACTGTGGCGTTTCGGTCGGCGATTTTAACGAGGATCTTATGAACCGAGGAACGAAGACGGTCACGAGTACGAAGGAGAAAAGAGAAGATTTGATAATCGCATCGATAAAAAGTATTTGAAAGAGGGAACCTGAGCTCCGTTAATATTTGAAACAATAAATAATTAATACGAGGAACAATAATTTGTGATAACTGAAAACAACGTTTAGGAATAAACATTGTGTTCTACAGGGAAAAAGACTAATGAAATTGTGTATTCTAAATTTAGTGCTAAATCGTGCTAAAACAACTTTAGTTTTGTATACAGGGATAAATATTCAAAATGATGAAAAGTATTAAATTTGAATGTCGCCGGAAGACGACGACGATAATGACGGTGACAAAATGTAAAGCAAAAGAGAAAAAAAAAAATTAAACGAGGGCGAAATTATACAGATCCGTACGTGGTTTACCTAATTACTAGGTATATAACATAAGGTACCCGTCTATAATGTTTTCAATTAAGCTTTTACCAGTTTCAATTATCCAACCTCATAGCGTTAACGATCACTTGTTAGAATTTTTTTTATCGTTTTGTATTATTACTTGTATGCTAACAAAAAATATTTACTAATTATTGCTCTGTTGTGAGAGGGGGGCGAGGGGGGAGGGGGGAGTGGGGTTAGGGGGATGGCTCGAACGTCGCGTAGCCCTATGGCCTTTTGTAGTAAACTTGACTGGCGAAGAGTGAAAAGTACATGCGACACGCCCGAGACACGTTCTCCAACGTATAACTATTATTATTAAGTTTTACACGAAAAATCGAAATGGCTTCGCGATCGGACACGAGTAATCGATGAGAGAGTACAGTGTTAATTTATCCTCAGCGATGCGCCATGTATGACTTTATTTTTTTTCCGTGCTTTTTTTTTCTTTCTATTATCCGCGTCTCCGTCGCCACCCATCTGCAACGTGTAACGCAAGGCGATTCGTAAATAGCTATTAAAAAAAAAAAGGATGTAACATGACAGTCCGATTGCGCAGCATTGAATACGGGGCCAATGAAAATTTCTTCCTGATTTATCATCGTGCGTTGTTTTAGTTTGTTCTTTATTGGCAAATTGTAAACGAGCGTCGTCGAAGGAAACGTAAGTCGGGAGTCGTCTTAGTGCTAAGGGGGAGAAAGAAGAAAAAAAAGAAAGAGGGGAAAAATGTGCGTAGAGTGGAAGAAGAAAAAAAATTAAAATATATCTACGGTGTGTGTATGCGTGTTTTATGGCACGATGTGTGTGTGTGTGTGTGTGCGGCGTGCGTGTATGATGGAAGGAGAGAGATTAAAAAGAAAAAAAGAATTACAAAAATTATGGTAAAAGGATGTGAGAGCAGGTCGGTAATATCCCATCGAATGTTAATGATAACAATGATTACGAGTCATGTCTCATGTTATCGCGGTGGCAAAGGTCACCATAGGGCTACACGGTGATATTCGTTAACGTAAATCCCTATTACGTTAGAATTACAATCTGAATATGTACAACCCATTAAGAAGCGTACGATTACGGGACGGAGAACGCGTGTTAACGGTGGAGAGGGGGGGGGGGGTGATAACAGAGGGGGTGTGGGCAAAAAAAAAGAAAACCCAATTCGAAATGCGAACGAATATTTTGGTGAGACCAGTAGGGAGAAGGAAGAAAGAAAAGGAAAGATTAATGACAACTGACAATATTAAATATTGATTGAAAATAATGATATGCGGTTTTAAACGAGTGTGCGGTATCAGAGTATTGCGTATAGATGAACGATTCCTTAAATCTTTTTTTTTTTTATAATGACTGGTGTGCGTGCTTCTTTTGTAAAACGTGAACGGATCGCGTCGTGGCGACGTTTTTTTTTTTAATTAATTAATTAATTAACATAAAAAATAATATCGCGTCTTACGATACGAGAATGACAGTATGTATGTATTATAATATCGAAAAATATCGTTTAAGCCATCGGCGAGTAACGCGAGGTTATAATGTGACACAACGAGGGACAAACCGACGTGTCCGTCATTTGATTGTAAAGGCTACGCTCGATGATCTAGAAATCATTGGATAGCTCGTAGATCGCCCTTTGGCGTCCCGACGATTGACGACGCGTCGCCACGTTATTTCTCCTTTTTTTTTTTCTTGTAATTACAATTGACACAGCGCGAGCGCATAAGCAAGGAAGCATTGGATCTCAGTATACATATATGTATATTAGTGCGCGAGATATCACCATTCGAATTTTTCAGTTTATCAGCTTTATCTTATCTCTTGTTGAAAAATTTACGCGTTGTCGGACGATTCGGCTTGGTCAACGATTTCTTCGTCATTGGTTACCATTATTGGCTTACAGTCGATCGATCATCAGCGAGATGAATTATTGAAAAAAAATATTGCAACTCTGATTTCTTGTGTCATCGAGAGCAGTATACATATATATATATTTATATATATGTTGGTACGTGACGTATAAATAAGTACCATGTAAAGAAAAAAAAAAAATGGCGCGCGTTATCCGCGCGATGGCTTAAATTATCGTTTAAGTATTCGCAGATATAGCCACTCGACAAGTTCAATTTTATTTTTTATTATTCTCTCTCTTTCTCTTTCTCTCTCTCTCTCATACACTATCTATGTGTCTCTCTTATTTTCTCTTTCTCTCTTTCTCTTCCTCTGTCTCTCACTGTCGCTTCGTTAAAATACACTAAGTTCTTGCAAACAATACTACATGGTTATGATTTATCTTCTTGAAGATAAAAGTCTTTTCATGGATAAACGGATAGAGAATGGAGGAACGTGCGAGGAGAAAAATTTTAATTTTCTATGCTACTTCCCTTTCGTCTCTTTTTCTTTTTTTTTCATACTGGATATTATTATTATTATTAATATTATTATTACTATTATTATTACTGCTATTATTATTATTATTATTATTATTATTATTATTATTATTATTATTATTATGTCTTCTCTCAAATACAATAGTAATATACTGTCTTATACTGTAATGTATATCTAGCTACAGCATTGAGAAATGTTAACACATAAGTACCTGGCACACTGGTCTATGCTCTCTTTGAACCAGCTCACTAGGAAATTTATGCCTTAGCATGCGTGGCACAGTGTGCTACACACAATACACGAAGGTTAATTGTAGAGTCTGTAAACGCGAGCGTTCGATGGGTCGCGAGGAGAAAGGTAACGAGCGTGACGAATGAAAGTAACGGGAAGGAATAAGCTGGTGTGGGAGCGAAGGAATATAGAAAAGAGAATAAAGACAAAAGAAATGGAAATGAGTAGAGGGTGAGAGGAAGAGAAATGATAATAATGCGTTTGCCACTCGTTTTTTTTTTTTTTTTTTTTTAATATATCTCAAACTGCGCCGTGATCTCACTGTACTTTGAAAATGTGTTCTTTTATTTAAAAAAAAAGAGTTTTTTTCTTTCTTTGATTTTCTTCATCTTTACGTCCCTCGGACGCGTATGCTTTACTCCTTCGTACGTTGCCGTATTGTCATACCCATTGTATTAGGATTCGTCTCTGGCCCACACCTTCTTCGTAATGTTATTCCTCAATATAAAATTCACTACGTACGACGGTCCGTTGAGAAAAAGTACGAGGCACAGATTTCTAGAGCACTTTAAGTCCGGACAGTCCGAGTTATGGGTTAACAATGCCTGCTTCGCGATGGGTCCTGTGGGTGACGATGATGGTTAAAAGGCTAGATGGTATTTTTTTTTTGAGACTGCGTTAAGGACCGAAGAGCCTCTCGGTGTCGTCCTTCGGGAACTTGAGAGGGATTTCTTCGGTGTGGGAGAGCCACGTGGTCGCAGCGTGGATGAGGATTTTTAATCGAGGATACTGGGTTCCGGTTGACGTACCGAGGTCGAGGATGACGTTTGATCGTGGATCTACAAAAAATGATCCAGAGTCATCCTTTGTCGGGTGAATTTTTATTGGTAGAATTTTTGTAGCGGTATCGAGGTCCTTTTTTTTGTTTCTTTTGACCCGAGACTCCATTTCTCTTAACCTTCGTGTAATTCGCATAATGTGTTATCATAATTATTGTTGGCTTTTGTTGTCAATTTCGAAAAGACGGAGTAACGTGCGTAAAGACTGCTAAATGATTACCTGTTATTTGGATAAATCCAAAATTGAACGACGAACAAAAAGTAAAATGGGAGGATACGAATTCTTGTGAATTAGGCGGAAATTCTTAATTGTCTTATCGAGACGGTCGTAGGTTAATGACACTTGTGCGCGACTCAATAGCGAACGATCCCCTTATGAAGAGTTAATAAATAAATGATTAAACGAATAATTAAATGAGAAAAAAAAAGAAAGAAAAAAAAAGTGCGATGGAAATGATAACTGATGATGATCAACCCGTTCGGTACATTCTCAACATATCTAAATCAATCTGAGCAGGTTTCAGAATGGCAGAATGAATTGTGTCAATTAATACATTCATTTAACCCTAGGACTGTCCAGATGTACTGTTGCAGGAACATGCACCTTAACGATAATTATTATTGAACATATATTGTAATTTGTAAGATGCTCAAAACGAGTCAAGTTTCCAGTACATAGAACATGTATGTTGTATAAAAATATCTTGGAAAGAGAAACAAAAAAAATTTTATATACCTGCTGAAAATTAAATGCAACTTTTATTCACTGTTTTATAATAAATATATGAAACATTATTTATTGTTTTTTTATTATAGCGTCGTGACGCACGAGCGATATTTACCCTGATAACATGACGATAAACGTGATAATACTGATAATATCATTAAAGTTTCAGTATTGTCTTTGTTATAATGTTAATTAATTGGACGGTATTCGTTTAGGGTTTATCTTCTTTTTTTTTTTTATTAGCCAAGAATCCCACCTTGCTGTTACATTTTTTTGGTCGAAATTAATATCATTTGTATAACTTTTATTCGCTATAATTTTTTGCAATCTCGCAGGGTCGTTACGAAGATATGGATTTTAACGAAATTTTGAAAATTTAATCCAGCCGCAGGTTCATGTTTTAGAGTATCTTACAAAGTGTTCGCGTTCATTGACGTTTTCAGTCAATATTTAAATTTTATCAGAGCGAATATTCTGGTTGTAGCTTAGCGAGTGAAATTTAAAAAAAATTACAAATCTTTTATCTAACTCGTTCACGTGTTTTCGTTCTAGTCCGTCCTAGGGCTAAATCAAAATTAGTCAGCGAAAAATATTAGCGGATACGCAGCGTAATAATTTTTAAAAAATTTATCCAATTTTCGTGTCCCGAAGCTGGGACAGTAAGTTACACGAGGATAACCTAATTTCTATTTTTGACAATTGAAAAATTAAATTTTTTTTTCAAACCTATAATAAAAATCTATTGATAACTCCTCGATCTGAAATATCATTTGTGTCCTCTGCGTGGAGATTGGGTAATCGTAATTTCTTGAAATAATATTAGGGTCCTTGGTTTATCGATAAAAACCAATGAAAAGATCTAAACAAGTATAAAAATATATCGGGTTAATTCGAAAAAGTGTCGAACACGTTAAATTTGTTCTTTAACAAGAATGCCACTTACTTTACTTTGATTGAATCATCTTTTTTTTTTAATGTCTTCATTTCTTCTCTTGTTCTTATAATTAGTATATCCGCCTAGCGATAATTGGAAAGCGACTGGCCTGCGCACGGTCCACGCTTACCATCCGACTTGAACTAAGCACACTATTTTTTTAGTAAACGTCAACTACAATAGATACCATTGACTATTGTAAGTGAACATTTAGTACAAATGAAAGCTCGTTATTTACACGAGCTAAGGGCAAACCTTGCTTTTATAACGATGGAATCTATATACATAGTAATAATTTCGAGAATAATTCCCAACGCGTAGATGCGTAGAGAAACAACAAAAAAGTAAGAGAACAAAAAATGCTTCACCCCCTATTATCAATATGGATTCCAAGCATTCCTGCCTGTATAAATACTCCTGTAAGAATGAATGAACCGATTATGATCGTGTATTTTTTAGTTTTACACGTAACTCCTTCATCCTTCTTTTGAGTAGGGAAAGACAGGGATTTAAAAAACGAAAACGATGGAGAAGCAATAAAATTAATTTTTCATATTTTTAATCAAACCCGCGTTAGCAGCTTATTGTAATATATATAGTATCTATAACGTATTATATCATCTCGTCTTTTTATCATAATATTATTTTATAATTTTCATTTAGCAACAGCGAATAGATCGTAAAACACTAAATTGTCTTTTGCGCTTTAAAGAGAAAAGTTAATATATCAAAGTCTTAAGATGCATTGGAAATGTCTAGAATTCACGATGAGAAATAAAGTAACAATCCACTGGAGTCCCAGATTTTGGAGTTGGAATCGATACAAAGACTTTTTCTACGCTTTGTATTTGTTTAGAAGACATAAAAACCAGAAAAACATATACAAATTTCGTTTAATCGATGGAAGCCATTCGCTCCCCTGGACTTTTCTTATCGCACCGAACGATTTATTATTTTTGTGTATCTCAACAAATGAAAATAACGTCGGAGCGCTACTGCGATTTTTAAACGGACACCGAAATAGATACGAAACAAACACGTAAATTTTGGTTACTTCACATCTATGTAACAATCCTGCGCTTGGAAAATTTTTATCCAAATTTTCCTTTACCTGTGTATTTTGACTTATGGGCTCTGACACTAAAAGAACAAAATACTCCATCCCTTCTCCTCTTCCTAATTAAATCATTAATTTAAGCATCATCTCTCATTTATATTATACACACGTACACATGACTCATCCTGATTATTTCTATTGTTCCTTGTCTGTCCTTTCCCTTCATTGTGACACATTAATTATCAATCAAGTTACACCGTATAGTGATACACTATACGTATTAAGATATAATTATAATAAACTATAATGATTTCGATTGCGAATGAGCCACCAGTTTTTATTACTGAAAAACGTGTACGAGGTGACTTACATATGTTTCGGATACCGATTAAAGAAAAGAAAGAATGAAAAATTGTGATGCAGACTTAGCGCGTATCATTGCGAAGTTTCCTTTGCGATTGACAGTTACAAATAGTTATAATAATAATTAATAAGAATATACAATTGGTATTATATTCTATGCAACCTACGTTTCTCAATATGGAATGGTGAGCATTGACTTTGGCTCCGACACTGCATACGGCAACAGATCTTAATGACTTGACAAACTTTAAAGTCAACGTCAGCGACTAACAAGGATCATTGAAAAGAATGTTCACGAACGAATAATTAATAAATGGATATCAATGTCGGAGAATGTTATATAAATATTGTAACCCTGATTCCAGTATAACAAGTCCGGTTCACCTTACCTCTCCATAGTGAGAGAATTTTTCTGCGCAACTTGTTAAACGTATGGTTCTTATTACACGATTAGTTTAATTATTATTTATCAGCGTAACGATGTATGTACTTGTTCCAATAATAATGACAGTATGCACTTTTATTTTTATCGGTAAAGTATAAATGAAAAAAAAAAAGTGTACCTTTTTATATTACTGTTAAGTCGCCTTACATAAATAAAATTTAAAAAAGAACTATATCATCAAAGTCATTATCATTCGAGGAACCAATCACAAGTCTGTCCTACTTAGTTTCTAATTAATGTATCCTCGATGCTTCTTTTCACGTTTACGTTACATTATTTTCTGTTATTGGATTTTTACGCACCTCGACGCGCACTCTCGTTTACACGACGAAATATAATCTTAAATACGTGGCCTGTAATTAGTCACTGATCTTATATCCGCGTTAATTAAATTAGCTATTACAATATTACATGAACCAAAAGCATTGTTCGATGAATCCGCACAAAATTTATTTGTAACGAGAAAAATAATTGACACTGGGAACTTCGATATTGCTGCTTTTGAATTGAAGAAGATATATGAACACTATAAGAATCGAATAGTTTTTACACGATAGGATCACAGATAAGTCGTGTTGGATTTTCGTTTTACGTTCCACTCGTAGGAACACAAACAATTGCAGTACAACAATGGGAACAAACAGGTAACAATGAACAATGTGGTCGCACGATCCCTCACACGTTATTCAAAAATGAATGCAATTATTAATACTATCGTTTGTATAAAAGGCCAGCTTTTAATAGTTATCTTTAATACATATCAGATGCATTATATTTATAACTATACGCAGATATATATATATATATATATATATTCCGATATATATATATATGTATATAGGTATACATTGGTACACTAAATAAAATTTTTGTATGTACAAATTTTCTATAAAAGCATTACTGATTATAGACCCATGTACTGAGGCGAGGAGGAAAACGTATTTCTCGTAGAATTGCTCTTCTTTCTCGAATCTTCATTATTCGGTAGGTCGCTGTGAAAGAAACAACGTGACGCGTAAACTCAAGAATTTTGAATGATCATAAATTTTCAAATTGATTCGATCCTTTGTCTTTCGTTCGATTCAACGCTTAGAGCGATTCTACTTGATCAAGATTAATAAGACTGCGCTGAATCTCTATTAGAGTTTCGTCGCAGATTCTCATAGACTGACGTAATGAAGTATGTGTGATTTTATCAGTTTATTATTCGTTCACTGTTTGGATATTCGTGATTGACATACCCAAAAAAAGGCATCAGAGATACAAGAGTTTGCCTACTCGGCCTTGAAGAAAATGCTGGTGAACACTGAGCCAATCGACCGACGACTCTTCGTAGCCATTGCTGTAGCTTTTGCCTCCTGTCTTCTACGAATTTGGCATCCTGAAACGTACAAAATTATAGGTTTTACAGAGAACTGCATATGGCATCTACCAGACCCACTGTATATTGTTTCAGAATTGCGACTACGTCCTTTATTAGCATGCACAACAATTACCTTATTTCCTATTGTCTTTTTTGGTGGAAATTCAAAAGTCGTCACAATGGCGTCGTGCTTTTTGAGCTCCTTGTAGAGAGCATAAAATTGCGCATAACGCCGATAAATATTCCACTCGGTGTCCCTGATACGGACGTATATCTGTAACAAAGATCGTGTTACGCATAATGGAGATTTTTTATATCGCCTAGTAGCGATAAGGTTCTTACACATTGAACATGTAAAAATACTTTTTTGTTTAATCCACTCAAATATTATTCTTTAAAATCGTTTACCTGGTAGACATGATGTACATCAGATGACTGTCCGGTAAGGAAAGCTGATGGTATCCATATGTGAATAAGACATGGAGGTTCTGAAGGTAAATCATCCTCACTCAACGGACCACGAAGACATTCCAGTTCGGCTTGCAATAACTTTACCAGCCTATCCCTGTTATAAAAGCCAAGTGATACAAGTATCAGTTTTGTATAATGTCACATATGTCATGTAGAATCATGTATCGCGTTTCTATAGTATTATTTTGATAAAACGTATCCTGTAAAGATCATCTTACCGGTTTGTCAACTGCATTGTCAATCTGGCATTGAATTCCATAAGTTCTGCATGCATTTCGGCGACTTGAATCAGTTTATCCTGATATTGCTGTGCTTCGCTATGATAATCCAATGACTGTTCCTCCTCAGATACTGTAGTAGAATCCGAATCTCTCCTCAACATTTGAACAGCAGTTACGTACTTTCGTAATTGCTGTCGCAAAAGTTCGTTCTCTCTGTCGCGATGCAAAATAGTAACGTCAATGGAATATTAGGATTTGATTTACACAGTCATTAAAGACTGCGAGCATTACCTGTTTAAAGTTTGTAATTGCAGATCGTGCCTTTCAAGATAGTCTTGATGCTGTCTTTGAAATCTGGCCAGCTGTAATCTACTTGTTACAGCATCTTCCCTAGCCTGCTCTAAAACCTCACCCATGGCTATTAATCTAATACGCAGAGCATCTACGTCAAGGTTCTCAGCATCTGCATGCATATCCAGGCCCACCAGTGGCTCTGTAGCTTCTACAGCAGCTTCCGTAACCTCTGTAGAATCCTAATACGAAATTCCCATGTAATTTACTGTTAAATATCCAGACGAGACTTTTTAATAAAATTACTATCTGGCAGTCCCTATAATAAACTTACGTCTGGGTACATTGAGGGTGTAACTAAAAGATCATCTAGAGTTTGTTCTAATGGAGAAACAGGAACAAGTCCTCCCATATTTCCTGAATCCGTAAGCGGCGTTAACACTCTCTCCTCATCATGAGATTCACTACGAGACGTTAATTTAATAATTTCAAGTCATATGTAGATTAATAATTAATAAAATACAAGAATAATGATCATTCATACTTCTGGTCCCAATCCACTGGCTTCACATTCAGTACTATATTACTGGTATCGCGCTGCTGTTGTATTGGCAATGGGGAAACGGATGGAGATAGCGAGTTTTTGGTAGACGCTACTATCGGAGAATTAAGACAAGTTGGCGGAGCGCTTACAGATACGGCAGCCATACCAAAGTCACGTTCTTCCTGTTCCTCCTCCTCCTCGTTATCAAACGATATAATATGAGTTGGCACTTTCTTTCGGCGCTTCTCCAAGTCCGTACTTGACGTGCCTAGATGAATAAAAATAGCTATGAAACAGATAGCGGGTACTTATCGTATCTCGATACGATAAGATGTATTAATTTGTAACGTTAATTATAAAGGTTGTATGCCTACCTGATACTGCTTATTATTAATGTACGAAAGGAATGAATACCTGGTATTACGGACGAAATAATTGGCTCTGATTGCGAAACTCTGCACCTGCCAATTTCGCTTCCGCCGGATCTGTCGTCCAGCTCTTCGTTGTCTACCCTTATGGCAAATAGAATAGTTCCAAGACCTAATATTACATCATTGGATTATTAAGGACAAATAAGCTCTTCAGGATTTAATGCTAATATATGCTTAACAAGGAAAGGATATAATTTTATATCACGGATATGAACATTGTTATTGAAAGGCACTGAAAACAAACCTGCAGCTACGTGTGGTAGTACGGATGATCTCTCCTGGTCGAGTATAAATGCCCATTCTTCATAAAATGGACTCAGGGTGTCAGGATTAATTATGGCGTGTAAGTGACGCTCAAGAGATCGTTCATTTAGGGCTGCTCTGAGCCACGCACGACCACGACCGTAATCCGTATGGACCTTTCTTAAGACACAGAAGCGTTCTTGCTCATGCCAGGTGAGCTGCTCTCGAATACATGGCCAGAATGCCATATCTGGAATGCTTGTAGTCTTTGTGGACCCACCAGAGACCAAGTCGGATACATGTCTATTTAACAAGCAAGTAGAATTACAGGTTAATACTGGCTATTGATAGCTTAAATCAAAAGGTATTGATTAAAGGGTGAAACTTGAGAATGTACGGTCTACATCAGTTGATCAAAACGTTTGCAATGTAGTGTGATTTATATGTACACAAGAGATAAGTATTACACTAATCAAATAGTCCTGCTACTACTGTTTTAAAAGAGATAATACAGGAAACAAGTATATACAAAGTTTATCACTGAGTGTACTACACTTGAAACTACTCTTTACTTAGGACCTTGAAAAATTCTGCATGGGAACAATCGTAACATAATTTGAATACCTTAACGCAGAATTGAGTTTCTCAATACGATTAATACGCAGTCCATGACTAAAAATCTGTTCAAACATATAACACAGCTGAGATACGCATGCTTCTGATTCTGTTGCCAATTCTGCACGTCCACCAAATCTAACGTGACACTGTTTAGCAGCTGCAAGGAGATCTTCTTGTAACTTTTGCCTATCAGCAGTGTGGTTGGACATTTGATTGTTATCTGCTATATTATGCGATCCTGGCACTATGGCCGACATCATACGCAGAGCCTATAAAACAATTAAGTAATTATGAAGCTGTTTACTATTTGTTATCAATTCCATGTCATAGTGTGAAACAAAACAGTATTATCATTACATAAGTACACTTTACAGCATTTTATTGCAATTATGTCATTTTAAACAATAATCACCAACAAATACTAGAAAATTCATTTTTTTTCACAAGATTATTGAACTATACAGAGAAAGTTTCAAGAGGTATTGTCAAGTATTCAATGATGTTAGCAAACTCTTGAAATTTTTTTAAATCTCTCCTTCATCTATGCCTTGTTGTGCCAATTAGGTGACATGACAACACGTTTATTTTCGTACAGCTTTTGAAGATTTAATCAAAGTAATGAACGTACTAAAAAAGTGAAAGCGTAACTGTATAAAGAATAATCAAAATACTAACCATAAGAGCTGATCCAACGAATTTGACGCTAGTATTACGCTGTCAACAAATTATAAGCATTAGGTGCGAAATATTAACAAAAACATCATGCAAGTAAAATTCACAAATTTGATCACATAACACGCTAACACTTCTTACGTTGTTATACCAATTTTCAACATAACAAATGCTGAACACGATACTTCAAAATGCAGAGGCACTAAATGATGGCTAGTCGAATGATTTCATGATGGCATCACAACGAAACTTGGAATAAAATGATCGATGAGAAGTAACGAAGTGACGAAGCCCACAGAGGGGCGGAATTTACTTTGTCCTCGTTCTTTTCCTTTCTACCACTGTTGTATACAACGTAGAAAATCTCACGCGTCATATTAAATTGAAGGCAAAATGCACAATCCGCAAAGTAGCGATTTCATTATTCCATTTTACAGCTTTCTTTGTTACTGACTGCTGGTAGAAAACATTGAGAGCATCAGTGGTTGTAAAAATTGTCCTCATCTTGATACTTACAATTTTTAGGGTATTATACGTAATCAATAACTGTGAAACTTCAACTAAGAAAGTACAAAGTTGATTGTATACATTTGTATTTGTGTTGGATGAGTTACTCCATCGGTAAAGTTGAGTTGGACAAAGTTACGCGAACGAAAGCGTTGCTTCGCACAACTTTAATCCTAACTAAACGCTTAATTGTTTTGGTTGACATTGTTGATGATCAGCTATTGACAGACAGCTGATCTGTGATTCTGGAGCAGGTTGACAATTGTGGTGGAGTTTGAAGGTTTTTTTTCAATAATTTGTAAAATAAGTGTTATTAAATGGGCTCATTGACAAGTAGGCAAAATGCTGGGGTTGAAGAAGTTGATATTGTCTCAAATCATGCATACAAATATCCACCACGATCTGGTTAGTGTAAGATTTCATTTAATTTCTCATATCACATTTTTTTTGACAGTCTTTTTATGATTGTTTATAACTTGGTTAGATCGTAATTGTGATACTTGTTTTATATTTTACGATAATGTTGCATTATTCATCCTATACACACTTTCTTTTATTCACAATTAATATGCAAACTTTTTTTTCAGGAAGTTATTTTGGTAGTCATTTTATAATGGGAGGCGAGAGATTTGACACACCTCAACCAGAAGCTTATCTTTTTGGAGAGAACGCGGATCTAAACTTCTTAGGAAGCAGACCAACTCCAGTAAGTCTCTATTCTTACCTTTAAATTTATTAATGAGTCATTGAGGTAGATTAACGGGTATTACTTTTAGTTTCCATATCCACCACCTCAAGCCAATGATCCTACGAAAACATTAAAAAGCTTGGTGAATATAAGAAAAGAATCACTACGTTTAGTTCGCAATGTAGATCAGACATCTACTTCCTCTCAGCATCATAATGCTAAGCATTATGGAGATGGTGATACCGATAACAAACCCACAAGATTCAACATTGAATTTACATTTGATTGTGACGTAAGATGTGCTATCACAATTTATTATTTTTGTACAGAAGATGTCTCAGCTAACGGAGTTGTGTAAGTTAAATCATCCTACTTTTACAATGTAATTAATTATTCTATTTTGACTATGTTTAAATTTTTAATTAATCAGATACTCTCCACGGGATCCTTCTATGAATTCAGAGACATACCATTACAAGAAAGGTGCTAATCAACAGTTTTGTCAAACGTCACATGTATTTGATCCAACTTTTTATAATGAGGAGGACCTGTTATATAACCCTGAACGAGAAGTATATTTCATATTCTGTTTCACATATCATTTTTAAAGAATATTATTATTACTTTTTATAATAATATAATTGTCCTGTAGATTATTCCAATAGCCATTCATTGTGTCGCTGAGGAAGGCTCCGAAGAACCAAAACAGTCTCACACAACAATAGCCGTAGTAGAAAAACATTCCGATGGCTCATATGTATTGAAAGCGCTTAAACAGAAACTTTACGTGGATGGACTTTGCTACTTGGTACAGGAAATATATGGTATTGAAAATAAAAACACAGAAAATACCAAGGTAATTTATGCAGATCCAAACCCATCTATTTTACACTAACAATTGCAGCTTTACCCCTCCCTCTGAATTCTTTGAAATGCTCGGTCGTAGTGAAAATTGTAATTTATTATTTTAATTTCCAACAGCAACAAAGCAGTGATGAGGACACAGAAGATAGTGGTTCCGAGTGTGTAATTTGCATGTGCGACGTGCGCGATACTTTAATCTTACCTTGTAGGCATTTATGCCTGTGTAACGGGTGCGCAGATTCATTAAGATATCAAGCAAATAATTGTCCAATATGTCGGGCTCCGTTTAGAGCTCTCTTGCAAATCAAAGCACTTCAGAAAGCAACTGGAGCAGTTATATCAAATCCGCCACTGCCAGAGGTAGCACAACCTAATCTCATTTTACAACTAGCATTATTATAATAATATAAACAAATTTTCTAAAATGATTTAGGGTAGCTGTGAAATCATACCATCTGGGTACGAAGCAGTTTCATTAATAGAGGCTTTAAATGGACCGTACACGCCAAGAGCTACTGTACTGCCTTCAGAATCTTTGGAGACTCCGGACACAGATACAGCTAGTGCAATTCAGGCAGCAGAGGCACTAAATAGGTATTAAAAGGATGCCAAAAATTTTGCCTACATTGAAATTCGCATCTGTATCACATTTCATTTCGTTATACATTTATAAGATCGCCTTGTAAACGATCATTCATGTCTAACTTCATTTAACCCTTTAACCATTGCTTAAAAATAATCCGATAAACTGATCGTGTAACTGCTCATCATAAAACTGTTTGTTCTGTCATGCTTTTAAGAAATTTTATCCAATTCACTTTTTCTTGGTGAACGATACCCAATTTTTAATATTGCTCAGTATATGCAATTAATTATACTACACAGTTAAAGGGTTAAACCGTCTGTATGAGATATGAGTAGTTGTCATAAATCAATAACACAGATGGTAGAAAAACTACCTCGTTATAGATCAACCGAACGTACTCCAGTCTCAAAACACGCATCTCCAAAAGATACTGAGAAATCACCAAGAACTAGTGGTGCTCCTTGTCCAACACCCGAGTTCCGAATGTCTGTTCTGCTTGCAAGGGATGAAAATTCTGGCTCTCAAAAGGATCTCCATAGTCGGTCCCCAGCATCAAGGGCAAAGTTCGCGAATCGTCCTCGTGACAAAACGGCTCTTAGAACAAGAGACACCCTGAGACTGGTTAATGAAAAACAATCATCTATTGCCGATGAGGTATTGAGTGCTTTGTACACCTTGGCTATACTGTAATGATACAAAAGTAACCATTCGACAAAGTAAAACTAATTTTCATAATTAACTTTCATTCTACATTTAAAATATCATTATGCAGGGTCAGGATGAGGATAGCGAAGCAGAGAAATTGTCCCCATTGTTGGATGCAGCCACTAGCACCGAAGCACTTGACGCTCATATTCATCCTATCGATGACACCGATATTGATAACGAAATGCAAACGGAAAATGATAATGCAGCTAAGGTGATATGCAGCTGCGAGAAAGGATTTCATTAACAACATTCATTATTCCATTCAGGCTCTCTTTTTTCAAGTTATGCGAAACGCGCGTCTTCGAGCATCACGCCTCGACCACTTGGTACCCAACATAGCGTAGATTATTTTTGTTCTCTTGCACCCTTTGATATTATACACATATGACTAAATCAGGAAAGGAATTACGTGACTTTCATTGAGATTCAAATATGCCACCGAAGGATCATGAATATATTATGTAGATAGAATTTAGTATTCATATTTAATGACTGGTTCTGGATAATTTTACATAATATCGTCGGTATAACGCGAGTTTGTGATTTACCATTTCCCTTTCTATCCACTATTTTCTAGGTATTGAACATTTTTTTCATAGATATATTCCTGTATATATATTAAGTACGCGAACTGCTATATAGTGGTTAGTTTTGACAGCTGTCACGCAATCACTTCAACTTAGCAAAAATCAAATTTTAGAATTTTCTATAGATGCTACAAGTGCGAGAGAGACGGACTTAACAGTATTTATAGTGGTTCGATTAGCGAGTACTCTTCTTTGTTAATTTCGTGGAATTTTATAACAGTAAAATATGGTTGACAGACTCACGTTAGGTGGTACTATATACAAACTCTCTACTAACTCTATTTAGTTTGTATTTTTATGAATTAAATAAGATTACATGACATGACAACGAATCGCATTTTTATTATTCCTTAGTCTTCAATTATCTATAGTGAAAGTCGTTCGAGGACATTACGATAGGATACTGATTAAAACAACTGAAATAGCTTAATAAAAGTTTATTGGGTTCTGACTTACAACGGATCAGTATATTTTAGGCTGTTGCCAAAGTTTCCCTGAACTTTTTCCAGTGATCGAGAGGTCCATGCTCTGGAAGGTACTTAACGTTGCAACCGTCAGGAGCAAGTCGACCTGCTGTCTTCAGGTCTTCGTATTCAGCACGGTCGTACTTCGTGAATCCCCATTTCTTGGAGACGTAAATCTTTTGACGACCTGGGAACTTGAATTTGGCACGACGCAACGCCTCGATAACGGCAGCCTTATGACGATCAGAAGATCGAACACTCATGATGGGCTGTCCAATGTGAACACGAGCTACGGTACCCTGAGGCTTTCCAAAAGCTCCTCTCATTCCAGTCTGAAGCCTGCACAAGAATATCCATAGCAATTTTAAATGACTTATTATAAAATTCCATAAATAAAATATTGAATGTAATAGCATTATTTAAAATATAAATAAGATACAAAGCTTATATTAAAGATCAATAACTCACCTATCAGCTCCAGCACATGACAACATCTTATTGATGCGAATAACATGGAAAGGATGAAGTCGCATTCGAATATGGAATTGATCCTTGCCAGCGTTCTTCACCATGTACTTGTTAGCACAGATACGTCCAGCCTCAAGAGCTTCGGAACTGAGTTGTTCGTATTCATCTGATACTAAGTGTACACACAGTGGGAAATCTTCGACCGAAGCCTTCTTCTTTCCCAAATCAAATATACGGATCTTAGGATCAGGGACACCACGGCAGAACCGTGACTTTGGGTACGGCTTGTTCTTGCAGTAACGATAGCTTTAAACAAAAAATAATACGATTATGTGATGCCACTTATGAAAATAGGTGTAATCAACTATTCAGTTACAAGATGTGGTGCAATTATTGCACTAATACAATATGTTTCGATTAAGCTGTTTATATGCAATAAATTTTAAACTATGTTCAAGAATTTATACACGACAGTTAAAAATTCATAAAGAATCTTTAAAATAACAATTAAAATATGATAAAATCTTATTCCCGTTACATCTAAGCGTTTAGATTAAAGCATGATATTCACTCACCATCGCGCTGGTCGGCGCCCCATTTTGGCCTGAAATAATAAAAATATCACTCAAATATTATCACAATTCAATTATAAATAAGTTTAAAAGTATTGTGACACACAGAATATTAAATACAGTACAGGATGCGTCCAGATTATTTGGATAAACTATGAAACGAACCTACCGACTCTTCACAAGCTAAACAAGAGGATACGAAAAGGAAGTTGGCTTCTAACGAGAAGAGCGCAGTGAAGTTGCTTATATCCGGTATCTCGAGAAATCTGTTGATGGGAAACTATAACAGAAAAATAGAAAGCACCTTGACGATAAAGTACTGATAAAACCATTTTCCAATAATCTACAAACGAATTAAATGAATCCATCGTAAGAAATTTAGATCTTAATATTATTCATGCGAGTTATTAAAGTATTCACTCTTTTTTTAGTATTGAAAGAACTAGTGTGTCTCTTTGTCGCTCATTGCGATACAGCATTGTAAAATCGAATGGGTGGTTTCCAATTACACGACTTGTGCCGACATATGTCGAAAAACGTCTACACACAATTTTTCAGGTCAATTGAAACAGCACGTGTAGTAAAATAGTTAAAGATCTAGGGACTTTAGTACTTAACAAAATACAGAAAATACTTTTTTACAACAATTTGCATACAATCATTATTCACCTCTCAAAAGCCATGGATGACATAACATCTCCATTAGATAAATAACTGAAATGCAAATGCATCATTTCAATCACAATTTACAGCAATCATAGATATGGATTGTTAGAAATAAATTCAAATTTTTACCAGGACTAGGTTTATTACAAACTCAAACCTACTGTAACGTCACGTATAACCTGTCACGTTCAGAAAGGGGTTCTCTATAATTAAGAACCTGTCTCTCAAAGTCTACAATATTCATTCGGCAATATTAAAAATGGACTTCTTCATCGATTAAGAGTAATTGTATTACAAAGTTAGCTCCATCACCTTGTTCTTTACGTCGTTGATTAATAGGACGAACTCAATGTTGTCTTTGTCTTTTATGTAATTCTTTCTTTTTTTTCGCCACAAATACAGCGTACTTGTTAATAATAAACATCTTCTTTGATCCATTTTATAACTAACGCGCCATCAAAATTTAACATCACGGCCAATTACAATATGCCTGTGCGTATGTACATTGGAAAGAGGTGCAAACCTATTGTAAAGTTTGAAGCTGCTTGCTGCTCGCCTATCACTTCCCGCTCCATTCAGTCTGATTGAGCCCTTACGGAATATTCAGTCAAAAGTTTCTACTTAATAGAGTTGTGCGGTACGGGGGAACACAAAAATGTTGAATAGAGTTAGAGAATATATTATGATTTAACCTTATAATGGAGGTTGTTGAATTACCTGAAGAAGTTCCTGCAAGAAGTCAATTTACTGTCGATGATTTGGACATAGAAATTTTACCACTGATTTATGAAATCATTCGAAGGTTTGTTACCCTAGTTATAACCTACATTACCACCGTGCGGCGGAAAATCGGAAACTGGCTGGTCATTTGTATTTTCTCGATGTATACGTTCTATATTTAGTGTTATTTTTGCGCCGTACTAAACTTCTGATAATAAGATTATAAATATATTGTTACACAACACTGGTTGCATTGGCTCCTTGAAAATTAGGTTGCTCAGTACTCTTTTGTATTTACCCTGAAACTTGGCAATTTTTAACTTCAATCGTATCAGCTTTGCTGGTAATTATCATTTTTTACTTAATTTTATTACCCATTCTTATTGCAGACAAAAAGTGATTATGCAATGCATGATGGTTGTGATATCATTTATCTCATTGTCTAGCAAGTTTTGTTAATCTCTCTACTGGTTGCTGATGATTGAAGTGCAGCATGTCTATCAGCTGTGAAATATTTAATTATGGTTCATTAACTTCGTTATATCCCTTTTGTATGCAGTTTTAATATTTCTAGCCAATAAACTATGATACGTTGCTTCATATCAATCATGAGTATATCGATTGACTATTATGGTAAAACGGTATGTCGCAAATAAAAACAATTTTTTTTGTTGCCAGTGTTGAAAAAGACCCTCACGATACAACACAAAAAGCAAAAGAGTCTCAAGATACTAGTCATAAGATTTTGGAGTTACAGAAAAAGTTGGATTCTACAAGAGCACAGGTAATAGGAAATTTTTATAATATTAATATAATATATTGTAAATAGTAATGATGAATTCGAATGCACTTTTGGATAGAATTTTGTGAGAGCATTCAAGATTTCATTATTGAATTAACTCTGATAAGATAACAGGCAGATGTTTGTTTATCTTAAGTACAAAATCAACAGATATAATTTTACGCTATATCAAAACTACTAAAAGATTTCATAGTAGTCTTGAAATGGAATTATCTAATTTTCAGATAAAGAGATTGCCAGGAATCGAATACAGCAAAGAGGAACAACTCCAAAAGTTAGAAACTCTACGCAAACAGCTCAGACTGAAACGTGAACTTCTCTTGAAGTATCGTAATATGTGCACATTCGAGGTGCCCAAAGTATAAATTGTTTAAAAAAAAAATTAGCAAAGACTTCGTCCCCACACAAGAATCAGCATGGTTTTACGCTTTATTTTACGATATTTGGCAAATAACGAACGTGTCATCGATAAATTGGCCGAATCGAAACCCGTGAGACGCGCTGCCCGATTCGTAGTGTACTTATTGAGTCGTACAAGTACAATTAGTGGTGCACATCGACTTCCTTCAGATCCGAAAGAATTGGGAAAGCAATTAAAGGATATCGCTCAACGATTCTCAGCAAATTTGAAGGACGAGATTCAGGACGCTAAAGAGGAATTAAAGAGGAGAAAGACAAAATAGCCAAAATTGATAATCCAAATGTAGCGTTTAATCAGTTTCAGGTAGAAAACTGGAAACTCGTCTAATGTCTCCAATAAACTTCTTTTGATTGCTTCTGAAATTCGCTTTTTATATGCAAATATATATCCGAGGCCTTATTCTTTTCTCATCATGTCGTACAGAGCATCCAGCACCATATCTTTAGATATCGACAGAAACGAATACAATAGATTCGGTAGACCTGTCACATTTACCAATCGCTACTTGAAAGTTAAACCCCGTGAAATTATGCTACGAGTTGCAGCTTCTTTTGTACCACCCTGTACTAAATTCTTCAGAAGAACAGAGCTTGACTTAATTGGTCCTTTGATAGCCTTTGTTATCCTAACAATGATAATTCATTATGGATACATTGTCAAGGATCCAACTGCCACCGACAGCTTCATTGCTCCTATAAGTACAGTTTTCAGTTATGCTGTGTCTGTACCTATAGTTGGATTTATAATTTGCAAATTTGCTAGAGCATCGATAACTTTTTGGGACCTTGCAACTTTATTGGGATATGCATTATATTCACATATAATTATACTTTGCACGAGTCTTGTAATTTATCAGGAAGAGAGTAATACTTTCTTCTTTATTTGTCTTTTTATTTTTGGTGGATCCAGTGCGCTTAGAATGTCAGTTATTCTATTAAGCACTATTCCTAAACCTGCTGCGAGATTACTTGTATGTTCCACACTCTTTATTATTCATCTTCTTTATGTGATTTTCTTGCACTTTACTTACATGCATCCCACATTTGTTTATGGGATTGGAAATTCTAAGAAATTTCCAAATGTAATTCATAATAATTTGTGACATTGTTTCTATAATAATTTTTATTTAGGCTTTGTTCTTTAGCTTATAGAAAAATTTAACAATTTATAGATAATAATAAAATTCAGATATACGCTTTATAAATTAAATTTTAAAACACTTCCTGATCCACCAGGTTGATATAATTTAGAAAATTCTTTTTCACTTCACAATGTATATGACTGAACTCTAATATTGCAATAAATATGTATACGTACAGGTAAAGTTGTAGGTATTGATTATAAATTAACACATGTGAATTTATATACGTATAGCAAGTTTCTTACGTGTTCTGTTCATAGCATTGCTGATCATATAACTCTTAAATAATAGTTAAATGTAAAAGATCAATAAGTTTCATTTTTCTCTTGAAATTAAATATATTATTGCCATACAGAAAAATTGTATCGAACATGAAACCAAACTTATTACACAATAAGACTACAATTAGCTAGTAATTGTTTTTAAAATATGTTGATTTATGTGAATAAAAGAAGATACAAGCACATTGTGCATACATAGGAGTTTGACTGCTTGCAATACAACATAACAGAATAGAGCAATGAAGCATAGGTTTTTGAAAACTTCATAAGAATTTATTATATAGTATAGCTTCTTTACACTTAGTACTAATGTAGAAATCAATCCAATATAATAAATTGTAAATTATATATCTCATAGTGCTTGTAACGTTAGATATCTTTACATTTTGCAACAAAAAGAACAAATCAAACAAATACAGAGACAAAATAGACATTTATTTTCTCATTATCTTTTAGTTATTACGAGAATAATATACGAAAAAGTATTTTATATTAATTTCTCATCTCGCTCTCACGTATCGAGCAAAGTTCCTAAAGAACGGTGAACATAAATAATAAAGTTTATCCTTTCTCTGTAATAACTGTAATCGATAAAATGAATTATATCTCTGAATTGCACTTCAAATATTTATCTGTGGAATGAAACAATGTTATTCGCAGTACCACGACCGTTCACGATATTGAGACATTTAACGGAAGTAAAAAATATATTAATTCGTATAATGTGCCACTGATAAAAAAAATTTATGGATGGAGCACGTTCTTTTTTGAAGATCATATTAATTAGATTGTCAAAAACAGTCAGACTAATATTATTAAACTATTAACTTTATTTTTCTAAATCACAGATGTTACTTTTCAACTAAAAGATGGTCAAATATATAGCTCAGAGAAATCAAAATCCAAAGAAATTTTAATACGAGATACTCCCAACATAAAATTGGGACCATGTTCTTTAGACAAGATATAGTTTGCCAAATGTTAATATAAAAAGAAAGGAACGCAATCATGTACCAACATTGGAATAAGTATTCGATGATAATCAATCACTGCCAAAGTCTCTTGTGTATGAAGCTTTCTATACTTCGTACTCAAGTTAATGGACAATGTTTCTAATTAGGCAAAATGTACAAATGCCATTATGCTCTTTCAAATACAAGCGTGAAGACCATTTGTACTGTTACCTTATTATTTCTAAAATTAGAACCTGCCTGATTACTGCGCATTAATTAATGACGGATGTAACAAAAGATTCATTGTTTTTATCATACTGAAAAATATCATCGCCAAAACAACTCATGCACTTGATCTCGGTACATCAATTTTTGATTACACCTTAGCCGGTGGATTTTGCTCAGACAATGGCTGCACGATATTCGCTGTTGCATTGTGTGCTCTTCCACCACGACGACCTCGACCCTTCTTACCCGATTGAATTACACCTGATCTCTGTGGCATATTTTCACGCTTGTCTGGCTCGCCCTCAAATGTAGAGTTCTGATCAGCCATGTCTGACGTCTAATAATACCACAAATTACATTATAAACTTTAAGAAACGGCGATAGTATTAATGTTTTTCTCAATATAAACTTGCCTGTTGACTTGAACCATTTTGTCGATTCTGCTGAGTCTTATTAGGTTTGTTTACTCGTGAAGATTGGAAGTGAGATGCACCAGTGTGTGGAATAAGGCGCAATACATTGCCCACAGCTTTAGTACGACCCTCGCGAAACACCATCCGTTGTCCAGGTTTTATATACTCCGGATGCTTAATGAATCTGAAGTGCACCAAAGCTTTGTCTCCTGTTCTCAAGCAATCTTGTGACATAGATAAAATTGAAGCAGTCTGTCTAATACTTCCACAATGAACTGTAATAAGAAAAAAAAATGAAAGTTGTGATGCATTGCAAGATAGTATCTTGAGTTAATTCCATTTCAATCAATTATTCTTTTACCCATGGCTTGATAACGAGAACTTATTGTAGTGGGGTGGTGTAATACTAAAATCTCTCCTTCGAACTCCCAACAGGCCTGTGGATTAAGAGCTGGTGAAACCATCACCATTCCCTTGCGTATCTGTGATCTCTTAATTTTCTTCAGGGCAAAACTTGCTGTTTGACCACCACGAACTTCGCGTACAGGCATTCTCTTTCTATGGATACTTTTTACAGCAATTTGTATGAAATGACCCAGAGGATCTGGTCCCAATAGTAGGGTATCATTTAGTTTTATGATACCTTTCAATGTCGTGCCTGAAACTACGGTACCTACTCCCTGCAAGACGCAATTAAAGAAATTAATCGTACAACTTCATTTTTTGTCTATAATATATCTTTTGAGGTAATGTTGTTCTATGATATGGAGGCATGCTTCTAAAGATTAATACATACTGGAACGGAATATGTGTCATCTATTTGAAACTCCGCTGGCTCATCATCGTGACTAGTCATACGGGCTGTTAGGAGATTTAGAAACATTTTCAACAGATGTAAATTATCTCCACTCACGTTCGATACTTGAAATATTGGACAGAGTCTAGAGGATAACGATAAAAAATGTGCAACTTAAAGCCATGAAGAATCAATGTCTTTTTTCAATTTGATAAAAAAAAAAAATAAATAAAAAGTATTGAAAGTACCTTTCTGATACAAAGTTCGTAGCGCTAATAACCACGTCATCCGAATTCTTAACCATAACAGGAACCTTTCTACAACCAGGAGATTTCAGAATTCTGACTAGCAGTCTCAAATTTTCTTGCAAGATATTCGGTGGACACATGTCAATTTTTGTAACTACAACAAATACAGGAACTGACAAAGCAAGAGCCAATCCCAAATGTTCTTTAGTCATTCCAACTATTCCTGCATTAGCACCTACCATGAGCATCCCTAGAAATTAAATATGATAAAACGTTTTTAAGATATATGAAATCAGATTAAGAAAAGTTTGATTATTTTTGTATATTTTACCAAAATCTGGAGCATGACCAGTCATACCAAAAACTGTAGTTTTAAGGTAACGTTCATGTCCGGCTAAATCAATGAATGTTATCACTTTTGATGATTTCTCACAAATCTTTACCCAATCCAAAGATCCATGTTCAGGTTTATTAACGACATTGCCTGGATAAGGATATAAATAAATGTATAATTCATGTAATGAGATCGTGACTGCATTAATTATTGGAAGGAAATACATACCGACACTATCAAAACCAAGAATATCATTTCCCACTGAACTAGTTCGACCAGTTTCAGCTTCGTGCTTATGGCGGAACAATTTTTGACGAGCCAAGCCACGACCATTGTCTAGTTCTCCATGAGTTAACACTCCAAGTAGCGTTGATTTTCCAGCATCAACGTTTCCAACTACAGCCACTCTAAAAAGTTGACACCATAAAACTTAGATTATTTTAAGTTTATTATATCTAAGCACTATGATATAGAGATTTTGTTAACCTGATTTCTAAGAAATCTTGCTGATCCAAGCGTTTTCTAACTAGGTATTGTCCTGTTAGACCCTTGTCTACTTTACTCTGACGTAAGAGGACACAATCAGCTTCCAAAGTAGCAGCAAGAGATTGCAAAGTAGCCACTGATGCCTCATACTCATCTTCTTTCAATCCATCCTCTGAACCATCTTGCAACATTATGTATTTGTGTTATGAGAAAGTTGCTTGTGAATACAAAGTATAAATATTTGTAGAACATTTTTTATATATTTACCCTCCCCAATTCCAATATCAAATATTGTCTCACTCCCACCATCATGAATCCTTTCTTTCAAACGTCTCAGTAATAATTCATATTGATCCTCTGAAGGACTGACCAGCACATCCTGAAAATTTGAAAAAAAAAGAGTTGTATTTTTAATAATATTTAATATTAACTTTTTTAAATTTAATGATAATTACGTCTTAAAAACTTTTAGATTTTAATATATTAATACCTTGCCACGTATACTGGAATAATCGACAGTCAGTGTTAATCCATGGTCCTTACCAGACACTTGTGCAATGCTTGGTGATACTGTTGCTGCTGCCATTGTTGACTTAACAGCAATTACTTATAACAATTTTCAAGTCTTTCGTGCCTCAATTATTTTGTATGTGCACGTTCAATGTGTTATATTAACAAAGCTGTAATTATTGTGAAAACTTTCCAATACTTAAATCCAAATCGTTTTCTATAGAAAATGGGTAAGGGCACATGCATCACTGTAAAACAATGTAGATATGCAATGTTAAAGAATTGTTCATTGATACGATAAAGTTGCCAATATACTTGTCAATTTGGTATCGATACACAATATCTGTAAATAGAAAAATATTAATTTAGTATTTTTATTTAATAATTGCTACAATTAGTTGCTATTAAAACTTATGTCTCTGACTAAAATGTAACAAATAAATACAGAATGACAGGCTACGTCAACTCTATTGCAATATCTCATTAAAATGTTACATGACAATGCAATGCTATTACATTGTTACTATATGTCTATAATAAAACAATTTTTTGTTGAAAGGAAAATATATTATAAATATTCATATCTTTGCTAAAGTATTTTAAAGAAAACTAATTGTTTTTTTTATATAATTCAACATTAAAATCAAATTAATTTTTTTACAAATTTAAACTTTCTCATGCAACAACTGCTGTTTGTGAATCATATTCCCCAACCAAGAATGGTCAATGAAATCTATAATAAATTGAAACTATTTAATGTCAACTGGTAAGTACATCTTTATACAAACATCACGTATTCAAAGGGTATTGTGCAAGTCGTTTACATTCCTAAAGATGTCTAAAGATAAACATATTGTACAGACACTAGTGGATAGATGGGCTATTTATGAAATGCCAGAGAAATTAAAAATAAACAGCATGGACCTTCAAAATAATGTAACAGCTGATACAATTTTTATCTAGGATACAAAATAAAGATCATATCTCACCCAAATGAATAAGAATTAATACAAGCTTCTATTGCAATTTTATTCACGATCAAAATTTGACTGTCACTTGAAACTAACGTCTGAACCAGTCTGAACGTACCTCTATCAGGTACTATGCAGTGAAACTAAAATTCACTGTTCACGCAATTTCGTTTAGCGTGAATAAAGTCCGTAGTCTGTAGTCACGGAGCCACGCTGCGCCACATTACAGCTTCTCTACCAATCACATATTCCATCTGTTTTATCTCACGTGCAAAAAATTCTTTCGTAAATCATACGTAGCCACCAGAGACATCTCATAAAAAGAAGAAGTCATCAACACTCGAGAATCTGTTATTTACCGAAATGAAATCACAGTAAAGTACCGATCGTATTACCTCCAACAAATATCATTATTTTTATGTCTCATAAAAAAAACCGGTACCAATAAAACTTGTCTTTTCGATTAAAAAAACTACCATTATCACTGCCCATAATACAATTTACCATCCGAAGCATCGGATTATAAACAGTATCATTTCACTTATATTAAATTATACGATTAAGTTCTGAAACAATATCTTAATTTAAGGCAGATCTTTCCATCAAGCTCCGAAACTATCTTTAAATGGGTATAAGATAATTTTTTTTTAATTTTGATTCGGTTATCCTTTGTTGGTATATAAAAAAGAGAACGTGCAGATCTCCAGGATGGAATCCATGTTGAGTAATGACGTCATCGTAGCAGTGTCTCAAGTTCTCAACTAACAGGCGACTGGTTTCCTCGAAGCAGAGCCAGCCGAAGATATTTCAATGTGACTTCGGTCGGATAGCCAGTGTTGCGCGAACTGCGTTCCCTGTATCGTGGAGTGGTGTGTTTTCTGCTCTCGTCGCGGGTTGCCCTTTTACGGTGATCCAGCCAGCACTCGCGAAAACTTGCCCGCGCTCACGCGCTGTGATGTTATAAACTGGCTACGTATCAACCTAATTGTAAAAGTAAGAGAAAACAATGGCTTACACAAATAATTCCATACCCGTGTATTCTCCAGCGGAGATGATTTTTTCTTGTGAACAACTGTGGCGGTGATCGAGTGCCGTAAATAGAGTGATGACGACATCGTCCACAGGGTGCCGCGGAGGCGCTGCAGAAGGGCTCTTTATTTCCACCATTTTCCTCTTGACCAAGAGTTTTATCCCTGAACCCTTTTACTTTTTTCTCTTCAAAAAATGTTTGTCTCTGTTCCATAGTCTTTAGCTTTCCTGGTTTCTCTTCTTCCTGCTCATATTTCTTTCGGATATAATTTTTTTTTTTTCGTATCTGCTAATCGTCATCCCTCTCGATGCCATTATTATTTTTCGAATATAATGTTGAATGTGTTTATATCTTTTTTTTTCAACGTATATATTTGCTTTGCGAGCTGTAAATAATGCTGGTGTATTGTTATTTGTTTTTTTCTTCCTTCATTCACGTAATGCACAACCCTAGCGTGGACTTTTATAGTATTAAAAATAGGAAAGTGATTGAATGAAAGAGTGGGACAAGGCGTGGGAGAGCCGGTTTAAGCCGCGCCTAAATATCATTTTCTTATTTCATTCTCACCTTTCAGCGTCTTATCGGGATTGACCCCCTATTTCTATATCAAGGGAACTCATCCTCGCGTTTCCGTTTTATTTTATGATATTTATGGCATAGTCTAATCTCAACCATGATAATCTTGAGAACGTATAACGTCTATTTTTTTATGTTCAACAATCTGCAACGTTACATCGTTGCAATTGAAAGAATTTAATAAGGAATGTTTGAAATTTATTCGGTTATTATAATTAACATTTTTTTTGTATTTTACAAACAGTTTGGCTATTGTTGGATGAACGAACTTTGAATTATCAGATCATTTTATGCAATTATGTTGTTTAAGGACACGTTATATGATAAAAGCGTATATTTTCGACAGTTACGAATGGATTAGCTTCCTTTTTTTATCTCTCACGAACCCAACATACGTGAAAGTTTACACAGCAAAGTTGCCAAGAAAATGTGACTCAGTGGATTAATAATAGAGTTCTGCTTAGACACATCATGACCAATCACTGGTGTAAACGGTGTAAACTTACAATACTGCCTATACAATATAAATTGCAAAATGGGTCCATTATTTTTTATGTTGATTATTTATAATGCATAATTTGACAATCGTTTATGGAATGAAATTGATAACATTTTATATTACTACCTGTTAATTTTCATTGATGACAGTAGTCACATCATTGTAGGGAATAGCAAAAAATATTGCCAATGAATTTCCTTGCCATATGAATCAGCTGATTTCATTGAGGAAACCATAAATGGAGCTTCGAGCATGAGATACTCTTAAGGAAATTTTAAGCAGAAATAGACATTCTTATCCTGCACCTTATCATTTTCTTGATAATATTTGTTTTAGACTGCAGCTGGAAGATAGCGGCTAATAAAAAGACAGTACTGAAATTCAGTAAATTTTTATATACTGCATGTAGAATGAAGTAATAAATCAAATTAACTACAGTGATGATTACATTAATTAATATCTTGTATAAACATTTATTAGTATTCATGCACAATATCAACATGCTCCAAAATAATTGCTTGTGAAACTAAAATTAATATTCTATTGCAGGGATGTTTGGCAGCTTAGGATGGGTTGTGGTGCTTCTGTCGGTGACATTTATGGTCACCGTCAATTCAAGTCAGCCATCATCCGAGAGGCTCACAGGAATGAATCCCTGCATTAGTAAACAAACTTGCCATGAATGCATACAGACACCACACTGTGCCTGGTGTGCGGCTCCTGTAAGTGCGAATTCATTGAGATCAACATATGTATATAGTCACTGTAAAACTTTCACTAATTTCCTATAAGGAAATTCTAAATTACAACCATATGCATAGTTTTACATAGATGATATCTAAAAATCCTATGTATTCATATCCTGCCGGCCTTATTACACGGAAGACATTACGTCATCGATTAGCTCATATCTATTTAAAAAATGCTGAGAAGTGCATAGTCTTAATTCGCCGAATTTTCTATGACAAACGATACATTCAAATTATGATCAATAGTATCTTACCATTTTTGTGGATTTTTTAATAATTATTTTTCTACTATAGCATAGAAAAAGTAGAACATATACAGTTGAATACTTTTATAGACTTGAAGCTTTTACATAAATATATCTGGATGATGTGATGCGTTCTATATTTAGAACCGCTTCTATTCACGTGTCAAATTATTCTACTTCTGACAGATAATCGATACAATTTGGCCTAGTTTATTTGTTCTCTGATTGACAAAAGGACTAAGATTAATCCTCAGAAAGCCTCTTTATATCAAACATTTCTCTCCATGAATGACACATTTCATCTACATTTTTGCAGAATTTCAAAGAAAATCGTTGCTTCCTGCCAAACGTAAATACAAGGATATTTGCATTATGTCCTGAAGAGTACAACTGGAATCCAGACAATGTCTTCAGCGTGATAAGACATAGCGAATTAACGAAAGGGGGTTATATTGCTGGCGGAGGTTCTAGTGGTGGATACGAAGGTTCCGAATATGAAGAATATTCAAATTCCTCGAGTTCTACCTATTCTGAAACCCACAGCTCTTCCAGCAGTGGTACTGCTGGAGCAAGGCGACAGCCAGCTGTACAAATCTCGCCACAGGAAGTGAATCTCAAGCTTAGAATTAGTGAGTATTCATATAACTTTTATAAAAAAAATATATTCAAATTGTATCAGACAGATTTAGTGGTATGTTTATACATAATTAATTTTTATTCGTCCATAGGCTATTTAGTATTTTTACATTAACGTCCTCTAGTTAAAATTGCTGTGCATAATTTGTGGATACATGTTGCAACGATCATAGCTCAGGTATCTCAGTGTAAGCAGAACCATGACTAACTTAGTGTTGAGTCATCTTTACTCATTATCAGATCGAATCACTGGCATTCTGAAATGTTCAATAATTAAAAGTTATTAAGTTACAATGACACCATACAGATTTATTTATACGAAACAATATTTATTTGTTTAGACGAGGCTCATAGAATATCTTTTGCCTATTTGTTGGCCGAAGATTATCCAGTAGATCTTTATTACCTTATGGATCTTAGCAAGTCTATGGAAGACGACAAGACAAAACTGTCCGACTTGGCGGAATTACTTGTTGAGAGTATGAGCAAAATTACAAGTAACTTTAGTCTTGGTTTTGGAAGTTTCGTCGACAAGGTTGTCATGCCCTATGTCAGCACTGTGCCTAAGGCGTGAGTATAATATAAATTAAATTAAAAAATCTGCATAATAAGTCATTACAGAACTCATTTTATTTCGAATCAATACTCAATAATAATGAAGTCTATTAAATCACTTTTAGGCTTCTCGAACCATGCCCAAATTGTACAGCTCCCTATGGCTACAAACATGTAATGTCTCTGTCAACGGACACCAGTCAATTTGCAGTGAGTGTATTATAACACATAATTACGGTATTGCAATGTAGAATTCGATCATTCAATTTGTTACAAAAAATAATTCATCCCTTTCAGGACCTTGTCCGGAATGCTTCTGTCTCCGGAAATCTGGATGCACCAGAAGGTGGGTTCGATGCAATTATGCAGGCAATAGTTTGCCTCAATGAAATTGGTTGGCGACATAAGACCCGTAGGCTTCTAGTATTTTCTACGAATGCCGGCTTCCATTATGCTGGAGACGGAAAGCTTGGTGGAATCGTTAAGCCTAACGATGGTTCCTGCCATCTTGATGCTAAAGGTTTTTATACGCATTCATCAAAGCAGGACTATCCTAGTATCTCACAGATAAATCGCATAGTACGTATACGCGCATCCTTCATTCATTCATTTATTCACTGTCGAATTACTTATTAAGAAAACGTGATTACAGGCCAATGACAATAAGATTAATATTATCTGGGCAGTAACCGAAGAGCAGATTAGTATTTACGAACGACTCACGGAACACGTGCAGGGTTCCTATGCGGGAATATTATCGAACGATTCCAGCAATGTCGTTGATCTGATCAGAGAACAATACAATGCTATTTCAACCTCTCTGCAAATGCAGCATACCGCCAGCAGTGCGATTAAAATCCGTTATTTCTCAAGTTGCCTCGATGATAGCGACACACTCGTTGAGACTTCGAAATGTGACGGACTGAAAGTCGGTAGCAAGATCGAATTCATTGCTGAGATAGAAGTAAATGCGTGTCCTGCTAATAGGTCAGAATGGAAGCAGCGATTCAACATTTCTCCGGTAAGTCTTTGAGGAAAATGCATTCTACAAAATACGTGTGTTCATTGATATCATTTAATGTACACTTCACGTCTGTTTTTTTTTTAAATGCAATCGAACTGCATTATTTCTGCATTCCTTAAGAGAGCCAAAGTAAATATAAGTATTTCACCAAATTTATTTATACTTGGTATCTTAGAACCAAATAGTTATTGGTCTTTTTGTAAATAATATCTTCTCATAGTAAATAAAAAGAAGTGTATCTCTTAACTGCAACGTTATCATGAAGTAAATCAATTAGGTGGGTGTGAATGAGGCGTTGACGGTGAACCTGGAGATGCTATGCGATTGCGAATGCGAACACAAAGGTCACGCCATGTACGAAGAAAATTCACCAAGTTGTAGTGGCACGGGTACCCTGACATGTGGTGTATGCGAGTGTAACGACGGTTTCTTCGGTAAGAAATGCGAGTGCAATACACAGCAGGAAGCAAAACCCGGCAGCGACAAATACATGAATTTCTGTCGCCCTGATAATACATCCCTGGTTGACTGTTCCGGACGTGGTATTTGCACTTGCGGTACATGCGACTGCACGAAACGCGATGATCCTAATGAGGTAATTTATTGATAAATAGAATAATAAGTACCACTTTCATTTATCACCTGTATCGTATAATTTTTTTAAATTACTTACAGGTAGTCGAGGGAACTTACTGCGAGTGCGATAACTTTTCCTGTCCCCGCGAAGGAAATCTCCTCTGCTCTGGTCATGGAAGATGTGTATGTGGCCAGTGCGTTTGCTATAGTGAATGGACGGGTTCATCATGTAACTGTCCTTCGTCTGAAAGCTCTTGTATTGCACCAAGTACCACAAATGGAGTTCTTTGCTCTGGGCATGTAAGTCTATCGAATAGTAGATACACTAGGTTGTTTCTCAAGTGTGTACAAGAGTTCTATATAATGTGTTAAGCAACTTCTATATTGTTTCAGGGTGATTGCATATGTGGTAAGTGTATCTGCTATGAAGAGGGTGACAGCCGTTACTCAGGAAAGTACTGTGAGAAGCCTCCTAGGCAGGACATTCGCTGCGAGGAACTTAACAGTTGCGTACAGTGTCAAGTGTACAAAATCGGAAACTACAGCGATGCCAAAGAGTGCGATAGTCATTGCAAGAAATATACTCTGAAGATTGTTAAGACCATTGATGTTAATGAGACCATTGATGCTAACGAGACCATCAACGAACAGCTTTGCATTTTCTATGACGAGGATGACTGCAAATATAGTTATGTTTTCTATCTCAATGGAACGAATGAACTGTTAGTACGAGCGCGAGAAGAACCGGAGTGTCCGATTCAAGTTTATTTGCTTGGGATTGTCCTGGGTGTCATTGGCGCCATTGTGCTTATCGGTTTGGCCTTACTTCTATTGTGGAAGCTACTTACGACTATTCACGACCGTAGGGAATTCGCCAGGTTCGAGAAGGAAAGGATGATGGCTAAGTGGGATACGGTAATTGGATTGTTAATCTTTTAGCCTGTCTTTTTACTAGCTTTTATTACTTTTCTTCTCTTTATTGCAGGGTGAAAATCCAATCTACAAACAAGCTACATCAACGTTCAAGAATCCGACTTATGCCGGTAAATAAAAGTTGATGAAGGATCTTCCAACTAGTGAGAAGAAACACGAAATTCCTTCGACCTGAAGTAATTACAGTGTGTCATAAAATTTTGTATTTTTCGAGGATGAACGAAAATGGTCGAATAGACCATTTTTAACGAACGATTAACCATGTCTCGTTAATAACGGTTAACCGATTAATATGATTCTGTTAAGCGTTAGACTACGTAATACTGCCATAATATACTTAGGCCGTTTAACGCGGATTTTCGTAAAGGTGGAACAAATTTCAAAAGGATCTGAGTCTGTCGGGAAAGTCAAGGGAGGAAAAAAGTGCCTTTTCGAATTTCTTAAAAAAAAAAAGAACAGATCTTTATCGACTCTAGGAGTTAACCACGTTTTTTTAAATTGATTATATATACATTTTATCTATAGCTATATATATTTCTTCCTCCTTTTCTAATTCTTTGCTGATGTGTGCCGGGATATATTTATTAACGAAATACTATATTTTCTTTTACTTTGTGTCTCTCTTTATCCAACCGTTATATTATTTTCACTAATTCCTGGATTATCGTCAAGAGAATCACCGTGCAAACTCAAAAAACTACGCGAACCTCAATTGCCGGATTATCCAGTGCGTGTACGAATTCGAATTTATTTCGTAAAACGATCTTTTATTTTTGTCTGTGAGTGCGTGCGAGCGTGAGTGGGTTATTGATAAAGAAGTATGTACTAACAGGACTGTAATTATGACTCGATATAAAGAGAAATTGTTTATTTATACGGGACATTACAATATTATACACCTTCTCTTATGTCATACTTTACACTGTCCGTCTCTTAGATTATAGGTTTAATCATAAATCCCTATTACAATTTTTTTGTTATTTAAGAAAAACAAGAAAATAGTTTTTTTTTTAAATTCTCGATTGAAGTGAAGAGAGAAGTTGTAGAAATGACGACGTCGAAGCATATTGTGCGTAGGTATTTACAAAAATGACTGTTTTAACTAATTCTCAAAATATAATCGCACAATTATCTGTGAACTTCCATAGTCCTGTATACGTACTACGGCTAATGTTCAAATTAAAGAGAAAAACAAACGTGAATTGCATTTCGTGTTACAATGCCACACCTTTTTGTATAAACATCATTGTACATTTTGTATCAAGTTAAGTCGAACAATAAAAAACTCTTTTGTGCCGTTGCTAATGTTGAAGAATCTGTCGGTTATCATTCTCATAATACACAATTATATTACTACAATTCTATATTTGATATGTCTTTTCAATCAAACAATCATTTTAATCTATACAAATCGAAAGTTCAAGACTAACAATAAGTATAATTTTTGTTTTATTTTTATTAAGCTCTTTTTCATTAAGTACTCACAAAGGTTGTTTCTTTGAAGTATAACAAAGATGGTACATATATACCAATTATGTACAAAACATATCAAGCATCGGCCACATTAGGACACAGAAGTGCTTATAAACATTTAATCAATTATATTATATCAAGGGATTGCTTTATACAGGGCTTGTGTTGTAATATCTGAACACTAAGCTCGTCTACATATTTGTATTAAATATGCACAAGTACACATAAAATAATTGATTTTCATGTTATGACTGTCTTCTGGTTTTAAATAACAATATGTCAAATCATATATTAATTAGTGTTTTGAATGAATTTTATTATACATGGCAGTGTTCTTTTGCGTAAGCACAGTTGATATTTGGGACTATTCTTCTTTTTCTTTATCGCAGTCGTGTATCAATATTCACTATTACCTTATATTTAATGACGTAGTCAATTAATGTATCCAGTAGTGGCAGAGTACAATCGTTAAAAATAAAATCATATCCAGTCTTATCGGTTAGCAACATGCATTTATGTATCAACGGTTTGGAAGCACTTGAAAAAAAAATCAATTATTCTTATGGTATTGGCTGTAGACACTATGTATCATATTAGAGACTGTACAACAATATCTGATGCTATCATCAGTTATCTTTCCATAGAACTCAGATTAAAGAATCATGTAAAAGCTTTCGGTACACTGATTCTAAACAATTAAAACAACAAATAGTTTTCACTACGTTCACTGCCTGCAGTGGCACTTCGATAATGTCTTAAATGACAGTATTATTGTTAAAAAGTCAAATTGAAGTTATTCCGTTTATCTGTCGATTGTACAATTTATTAAAAAAACAAAGAATAGCATTTAATCAATTTAGTGAAAAGTCAATCTATAAATTGCTGTATTTTCTTTTTAAATTAGCTGTCCCGTATTGCGAATAACAACGTAACGTGAATGTATAACGGTATAAAAAAGAAGAGAACTTGTAGCAATTACTGTTAAACAAGTTTTCACGGCTTGTGATATCAGAGCTTTTTGGATTTTTTTAAAGAAAAGAGCGAATCCGTATCAAACTAAAGGGAATCCACTATGTCGCCTTAATTTCTTCTTAATTGATTAGAAGACTGTTACGAAAACTTTAAGCATTCGTATAAAGTATTCTAAGCTATATAAAATGACCAATTGTTTAACAATGGCTATAGATTGCAATTACTTCCATTACAAGAATCCATTTCTTATCAATTATCATGAACATTCAATTAGATTATAGTTTGATACAATATAAACTCGTATACAAACTATAGTTTTATATACTATGTAATAATAGTCAATCATCTGTACTACAAGTTGGTTCTTTTGAATTATCATGAATTCTTTAGCCTTAGTGTTTCTTTTTCGCAGTTTTGTTTTTCATCTTTCTGTGCTTTTTTTTCTTTGTTAGAGTATGAGAGTCATACAGTATTCTGACGAACAATCAGGTAATAGATTATGCTGTATACATATATTATATTCAACATTGACGTAAGGAACCTTTGACTTTTATGTAAATAAATTATTTGGAATATTCGTAGGTTTTTATGTAAGATTTTAAATCTAGAAAGATATAGAAAAGAAATTAAATACTGTACGACTCTCATAATATCTTATTTGTTATATGAACACTTACGAAGAACAACTGACATCATTATTATCACAATTGGAACTTAACTAATTGTCGTAGGATGCTCCGAATTTTCTTTAGGATCTACGCGTCGACTTATCTATTAGTAATCGCTGTAACAATAACTATCTTAGTTTCTAATGAACGAATATCACTCGTTATACGCTTCACGCAAGAATTACGTACTTTAATTAACCTTGAAATATCGCGATATCATTACTTATATATATTTATATATATTACAGCAGCTTAACGAAAGTTTGCATATTTCTGAGATGAGCTTTAAATATCACTCATGCTGTCCTAAGCTTAAAGTAATTGCCAACCTGTCGGTTTGTTAGACTTTTAGTAGAAAGGATATAAAAATGGGGGAAAAAAACAAAAATGATGGTTTAAATACAAGAAAATACTTTGAGGGTGAAATTAAAAAAATGTACCTATAATTATAGACTATTAATAAATATAGATTGTCATTCTCTGTCTGGTTATTTTAAACAAAGGACATAAGAATTTTCTGTCAGGCAGGTGGCAATATTTGAAAATCCAGAAACCTGGAGAAGCAAATTCTATCTAGTTTTGATTCAGGTCTAGGTAATGCAACAAGATGAACCCTCTGGAACATCCTGTATAAACGTTACTTATCCTTAACGTAGTAAAATCGTGCAGAGGACTATCATGTTAAAGATTAGCGAACCACAGAGCAATGCCGGAAGCCAAGTGGGTGTTGCTAAGACCGTTTGCCCAGTTTGCGTGGTAATTTCCTGGGTGCTTCTCGTTTTTACAGTGGGAACATCAGAAAAGCCTGTATCTGGAAATGCTTTGTGAGGCTGAAAGGAATTAAAAAAGGGATTTCATAATGGTATCTTAAAAAGTAATGTTCATGTTATAAGATATTTATCATCGTCTTACTTTAGATGTTCGAGAAAATAGTGGCCGTGGACTTTCAGGCCTGACGAAGGAAGAGAAATTTCCTTTACTTGGTTTTGCATGATGGCAGCATTGAGTAGTATCAGACAATACTGAACAACGGTCAAAGTCATTGTACAGCGAAGGCTCCTGAGAAGGTGCAAGATTTGAGCCAGCTGAGCCAAAGCCAGAACTACGACTGGAAGACCGAGAAAGGGCAGGCTCGTCCATTCCAGCTTGCCAATATCCTCCGGCGACCCAAGACTTTAGTTTTGGAGGACTAAGAATAGGGCGACGGGACTTTGTAAATAAATCAGAGCTATTTGTGCCGTAAACACGTGTCTCGAACATCTTTGCCTTTTTAGATGATTGCTTTGTTGGAGTTGCACTTAAAGACAGTGAACTTAAGGTACTGAGACTCTCATCGAAACCAGTTTTTTGCATATCCGTATTACTGTAAAATGAGAAGCTAGCTTGCTTGGGAAAAGTCCTGTAACAAATGGGTATCATTATTATTTAGTTATATGATAACTGCTTTTTAAAAGAATTCAAACTTACATTGGACTTTGGAAAACTTCTGTGGCACGTATTGGCACAGGTGCTTCTACGGAGGCCGGAGTCATTAAAAGATTTGTTATGTTTACTGGAGAATTAGGTGTCGCCTTTAAATGAGTTACTTCTTTTTCAGGTTCTGGTGTGGTTGGAGTCATTTTGACTCTGGGTATTGGCGATAGGGTTCCAGAATTTCTTTTCGATGGTGATTCCAATTTTTTGAACGACATCACTCCCTTCGAACTCAATGTATATGATTTCGTTTTTATATTAGCAAAACCAATAGCGGTAGCCAACAGAAGAATCTAAGTTGGATTTATTTTTTTTATAGTAGATAATAGTGATGTTCATCAAGGATGATGGAACGATTTGTAAGATAATTAAATATATTCACTTACTGCATGGTATTGTGTGATATGTTCCAAATGAAAATAGTCCGTATTGAAATTAGATTTTAATAATTTTAAATCTTTGAATGGTGTTAGAATTCCTATGCAAATCCATAAAAATGTAAGGAACATATCAGATGTCCTGCGATTAGCAGGGCTTGTGATACAAGCTCCAAGCTGTATTAATAATCCAGTGCAAGGTACTGGCCAAGAACCCATATAGTAAATTGTTGTTGATGAAAGAATTGTAGAGATAAGTCGAAACATTTTTTCGTATTTAGGTCCATGCTGAAGAAAGAACAGATATGACTAAATTGCATTATCTTATACTTCATTTGGAAAAGGCTTAAGTTAACCACTTAACCGGGAATCACGTTTCCCAGATATTCAGCTATCTGCAGTCTCTAATTGTTTTGCACATTAAGGATATATGTGGCCTACTGACTTTTGGTCTAAAAATTGTTTGCCCCGAGACAATCTGGGTCCACGCAACTACTGATTAAATGCCAGGTTAAGTGCTTAATAGCATCGATCAGTACTTACATTAACAATAGCTTGCACGGGTTTCTGCTTAAAGAACATCATTTTGTACCGTGTAAGCCATGATGATTGCTTACATAATACATCACGTACAACTTCACTGCATTTTGAACACAATGTATATTTTTTTTCTAGATGTTGACGGTATTGTTGCAACTCACAATCATAATTCCAGAAATTCTTTGGCTCAAATCTAGAGAGCTCACGAATTTTTAACTCCTCGTTAACATTGCATTGCGTACATAAACCATTATGAAAAACTAAAGATTTGGTTTTAATAGGTTTGGCATAGAATTTCATAGAATTATTCTGTACTAATTTGTACTGAGCCGGAATACTATAATTGTAGCTTCCATCCTGAAAATTGAAATACATGTAAATAATGTTTATAGGTTAAAAAATGGTCATATTAAATTGCATTACTTTATATAATCATCTCTAAGTAATAACTCCATCCAAGAAATCCAGTAAAATATTTTTAAAATCCATCATGCTATCTCTAAGCTGCGTAAAAGTTAGACACACATGATTGATGCTATAGATAAACACCATATATCTTAATTATCAACATTACCTTGCTAAATCCATTATACTGTTTACAAGAAGGACAGAGCCACCAGTCAAGCTCTTGTCGCCAGATCTTAGTATTTTTATTACAAAACCAGCAATTAACAGTGACAGGCCATCTGATTCTAGAATGAAAACGATAGAAAGTAAAGGTGGAATAGAATAACTTTCACTGTAATGATAAAAACATACTTCAGTCTATGAAAAATCGTCAGACTGCAGACAAAAATGAGCAACAAAGTTATGACTATAGAGGTGAAATTGAAAAGTAGATCCTTTTCAATTTCCATGGTTCATTCTATTTCCAAACAGATCCTATGACTCCCGCCAAAGAAGTCCTTTGACCTTAACCTGAAATACGGAGATTCTGAAGCAGCACTGTTTATTTAAAAATAATGAATGTTAGGCCTATCACAAAAAATGACACTCATCACTCCACACGATTAACTATTAACTTTTATATGTATCTTTTTATGTTTTCACTTGCTAAATACAAAATTCACTAATCCCGGCACTCACGAAATTCACCCTCACGTGCCGACACCCAGGAGGTTCCTCGAGCATCAGTGCTGCACTCTGTTGAGTAATTTATTGCGGATGTCATGATTAATATTTGCCTTACGAATGCCTCACTTCCGTTATGATGTCATTCCATGTTTCAGAAAATCAAAAAAACCTTCCCCATAATAGTTCATGATTACTGCTTTTACAAATCTCAACAAATCGGATAATTAAAATTTGTAGATAAGTAAGATGGAAAGAATTACATTCAGCTGGTAAAACAGTCTTGTGAAGAAGCTTATTACAATTTACTATATAAATGGTGTATAATTTATAATAATGGTGTATACAATATAAATCATTGATATTAACAAATTAAAAACACCTTATTACTTTTTTCGCATTTTTTTCTTAGATAATTAGATTCTATAAGAAGAATAGACATTATAAAAATCATAAAGGTGTAAAGACACTATGCTATTCATGTGTCAGCACATATTTTCATACTGATTTAATATACCGATTAGGATACTCGAAAATCAAATAAAATCTCTTGTGTTCAAAGATAAAAGAGTGGAAAATGGCGCGGCGACGGAATATCCGTGGATCAAGAGAACCGAGCCGGCGCGTCGAATCGCAAAGTTTCGCAGGTATCGAAATATCGACAGACTGGCGGCGCCCGCTAGTAAGAAAACTCTAGCGCGGGGCTATAAGTAGAATCGAAAAGCAGGAAAACGCAACGCAACGCAAGTCGTGCCATTTTCCATCTGCAGTTTTAATCGGCACGACGAAAATTGGCACACAGGTTTACGCTACTCCGTATGACGATTCATTCTGTCAGCTCTCACTGTAACCGCAACATTCGATCGCGACAATGGCGATGGGTAAAGGTTTTCGCGTTTATGAGAAATTAAAGCCACCTAGTCCACACTCTCTCATTTTGGAGCAACGAAATCGTAAAGACACCGTCCTCTTTGAATCACAGGCAGTGGCTGTCCTCTGTGAGTATTTCTCCATATTTATTCTTTACTTCTTAACGTATCCTCTCATTGATTCTTGTCAGAATTCACTAGGAACTTTGCCTATTGAAAGACGTTTACTTTTTTGACAGCTACTTTGAGATGCTTTTGGTGAAATAGAATGTTTATATAATATTTTTCTCCAATATCTTAATTATCTCAGAGTCATTGTTAGAGCTTTTCTATGTACGTCTACTGTGATTTTTAGGAAAAGCAATTTAATTATTTTGTGAATTTGATGTTCTATCACATAGAAACTTTTCTCTATTGTTTTGTTAGATAACTATTCATTAATATATTTTAAAGCAACATAATGGCTTTGCTGTTAGTTAGTTTCAAGGTATTGTCAAAAATGTGACTGATTTGTCATGATTTATATCAGTGAAGTTATAATATTTTTTGTGAATTATTACTAGTGTATTTTCTACTTTTGCATGATATTAATGAAAGACTTTTTAATATAGCTGCGCAAGAAACAGAATCACTAAAAGCACAATACACAAAATTATTGGATGCTTATGGCTGTCTAGGAGTACTTCAGCTAAATGCTGGGGAGAATACTCTTCTGTATCTTGTCCTCGTCACTGGTTGTTTCTCTGTTGGAAAGATTGGAGAATCTGAAATCTTCCGAATAACCCAGACACACTTTGTTCCATTGCATTATACACAGAGTAATGAAGATCGAGTGTCTGAGGTCAGAAAAGTCCTCAATTCTGGCACCTTTTATTTTGTATGGTCTGCTGGTCAGCAAGAAGGTCTTGATATTACTCTTAGTGCTCAAAGACGATGTAAATCTAACACAACGGATAATAGATTTTTTTGGTTAGTATAGTCATGATTTTAGATATATATCCAGCTTATCATCATTAGGTGTAAAGTACATTGATTAAAAATGATTTTCATCAAACTGTTGATATCATAGAATCCTTAAGACTAAAATTACATTCAATCAGTATGTGCAATCAAGAATTCATTGTTCTGTTTATCAGGAATCGAATGCTACACATTCATTTACTAAGATATGGTGTACATACAAGCCACTGGCTATTGAAAGCAATGTGTGGCAGCATAGAAATCCGTACTGTCTATGTTGGACACAGACAAGCTCGTGCAGTAGTTATCTCCAGATTGAGTTGTGAAAGAGCAGGCACCAGGTATGCTATTTATACCCATTTGTTTATCCAAATCATAAATATTCACTTGGAGCAATATACGCAGATAATGAGCCACAATTAAATATTCATAAATCAAAAATTATAAATAATATTTTGCTCTTCAAAGCAGTAAAGATAATAGCAATAACATAACATCAGTGGGATAACATTTCATTTTGTGACACACAATATAAAGCATTTGTTTTATGTATTAGGGTGTCCCATAAGTTTCTTTCCTTTTTCTAATATGAAATGAATACAGAATAGAAAGAAACTTATGGGACACCCTAATATTTTTGTCAATGTGCAATAAACTTCAGATCTTACTCTCCCTAGGTTCAATGTAAGAGGCAGCAATGATGATGGTCACGTAGCCAATTTTGTAGAGACCGAGCAAGTAATTTACCTAGACAATGAAGTAACATCCTATGTACAGACAAGGGGGTCGGTACCTTTGTTTTGGGAACAACCAGGAGTTCAAGTTGGCTCTCACAAGGTCAAGATATCCCGGGGCTTTGAAACATCGGCACCGGCTTTCGATCGTCATCTTACAATGATCAAAAAAAGATATGGACAGCAAGTGATCGTGAATCTACTTGGCTCGAGTCTCATTGGAAACAAAGAAGGCGAAGCGATGCTTAGCCAGTTATTCCAAACTCATCACAATCTGTCTCAACACAAGGACGTCCCCCACATATTATTTGATTATCACCAGGAATGTCGTGGAGGCAACACAAAGAATCTCTCCAAATTGAAAGCTAAGGTGGAAAAGTATCTAGAATCATTTTCCTTGTTCTACGCAATTGGCAATAACGTGATCCATGAACAAAAGGGTACATTAAGAACAAATTGTCTAGACTGCTTAGACAGAACGAATTGCGTGCAAACATTTTTCGCCCTGGAAATTCTTGGCAAACAATTAGCACTGTTAAAGCTTTTAGAAAAGCAACAAATGGTATCCAGATTCGAAGAAGTCTTTCGTCAAATGTGGATAAACAATGGCAATGAAGTTAGCAAAATTTATGCTGGCACCGGTGCTATACAAGGCAGTTCGAAACTTATGGACGGAGCAAGATCTGCTGCTAGAACAATACAAAATAATCTTCTTGATTCAAATAAACAAGAAGCTATTGATATATTATTGTTGGGTTCAACTTTAAATACGGAATTGGCTGACAGAGCACGATTACTTTTACCATCCAATATGTTACACGCTCCACCCAGTGTTTTAAGGGAAATGTGTAAAAGATATAATGAATACGTGATGACTATGAATCTCAGAGTTAGCGTTGGCACGTATAATGTTAATGGCGGAAAACACTTTAGAAGTGTTGTGTATAAAGAAGTGTCTCTCACCGATTGGTTACTGGATGCTCCACGCAAATTCTCATGTGAGTATTTTACATTTAACATAATTTCTATTTCTATCTGCATGAACATAAATCCTTGATGCCCTCTACATCCATTTATTATTCTCCTATCAAGAGGAAGATAAAGCATGAAATCAAATACCAATGCGTGTTAATCTCTTCTAGTTAAAACCAGTCGTATGATATATTTAGAAAATTATACTAGTTTTCACTCACTCAGCAAAAACTGTATCTCTATCTGTTTTTATTATTTGATTGAAATTTATTAAATAATTATTATTTATTTCAGCATTAGTCACTGTGGAACACGATAATGTTCCTGTGGATATATTCGCTATTGGCTTTGAGGAAATCGTTGATCTGAATGCCAGCAATATTATGGCAGCCAGTTCGGATAATGCAAAGGCTTGGGCTGAAGAGTTACAAAAAGTATTATCGAGAGACCACGAATACGTTCTGGTCACTTATCAGCAGCTAGTCGGTGTATGTCTTTACCTTTTTATACAACCGAAACACGCACCGTACTTAAGGGATGTCGCGGTAGATTGCGTAAAGACAGGATTGGGTGGTGCGACTGGTAATAAAGGCGCAGCTGCAATCAGATGTGTCTTGTACTCAACGTCTTTCTGCTTCGTTTGCGCTCATTTTGCTGCCGGGCAATCGCAGATCAGCGAGCGGAACGCTGATTACGCGGAAATCACAAGAAAAGTAACCTTCCCCATGGGAAGAACCTTGAATACTCACGATTATGTCTTCTGGTGCGGAGACTTTAACTACAGGGTTGACATGGATAAGGATGACATGAAAGAAATGATTAGACGCAACGAATTTGATCAGATTTTACAGTATGATCAGTTGCGGGTAAGCATGTAGTATGACAATAAAGATTGAATCACTGTTAACTGTTGGAAATTTTCTTCATAGGGTAATGATGGTATCAATTTTTATTGGATTTTTTTTCTAGACTCAGCAGGAGCAGGGTAACGTCTTCAAGAACTTCCTGGAAGGACCTATTAATTTCCCACCTACATATAAGTATGATCTCTTCTCGGATGATTATGATACTAGCGAGAAATGCCGTCAGCCAGCTTGGACTGATAGAGTACTGTGGAAGAGGCGAAAGCAGATACCTGATATAGGTATATTTTTAGGAATTCTGCTATCTGTCGTTTATCTTGTTATTATATAACGGGGTATTCCATTCTTGTGCAGATTCTCCAACTGATTGGAATCCCGGTCGCCTCGTGTATTACGGTAGAGCTGAATTAAAGCAGAGCGATCACAGACCAGTAATCGCCCTAATTGACATAGATGTTTATCGCGTGGATCCTGAGAAGCGAGAACACGTCTTCCGGGAAGTTATTCAAGATCTAGGACCTCCGGACGGTACCATAATAGTCAAAGCCGTAGAAGAGAATGACGATATTGACAGCGTTTTCGACGACAGCTTCATGATGGCTCTCCTCCAGGACTTGTCTCACATTGGCGAAGTGATTCTCGTGAGATTCGTAGGGGAAACTATCTGGGTAACCTTCCGGGATGGTCAGAGCGCCCTTGCTGCAGTACGCAAAGGGATGACCCAGGTCTGCGGTCAGACCCTAAAGTTGAGTTTGAAGTCGCCAAACTGGGTACAACTTATTGAGAAAGAGATAGAGATTTGTAGCAATACAACAGTTCCTCAGTGTGACGATAGTCCATCATCTAGTCCAGTTCAAGGATTTGATCAGTTGGGAATATCAGAAAGACCATCTACAGGAAGATCTAGTCCAAATGGCAGTATCCCACCACCGAGGCCAGCACCACCAAGTCGACCTGCGCAACCTTCTAGAAGTCCGGGACAGGAAAGACGTCATGTACCTCGTGCTGGAGTCTTTAGTGTCGTGCCCAGTCAGTTTCCAATGCCCACATCCAGGTCGAATCCCGAAAACGAACAACCTGAGAGAGCTTCACCAGATTCTGCAATCTACGAAGAAATACAAGATAACTCTCCTAATTATCCTGTACCAAACAGACCACCTCCTCCATTACCCAGGATGGATAGTCCACCAGAACCATCCAGTAGACCACCACCAAGTTCTGTACCACCTCCATTGCCACAGAGACAAGTTCCTCTACCTCCTCCACAACATCCTCCACCAAGTTTACCACCTCAGAATGCTCCACCTCCAGTACCAGCTAGAACCACAGGTGGTCCTCCTATACCAGCTAGAAATCCACATTAAAATTAATCATAGTATTCTATCTAGCCATTCTTAGCCAGTTATTATTAACCGTTAAACAAATTGCAATCGTGATACAGATTGTAGGCTGCTTCCAAATTTAATTTTACATATAATTTGTGAAAGAATAGTACAGAAATTTTTTTTGCGAACAGTCATGTCATATTACCACTCATGGAATACGATAGAATATACACCTCAAAAGACATGTAGTCGCATTAGAATTTTTGTCACGCTAGATGACAATATTGTGTTCTATTCAATACCGAATAATTGTATGAAACGATGACTATTGGTGTGTTTCGATAACGGACGATACTCGTTCGCAACAACACACGTAATGGTCAATTAGGTGCAGCTTCTTTTGAGCTCAAGTATTAAGTGTCTTTATTATGCAATAGTTTCTCTCAAATTCACTTAATACTGATTTAGGTATAACATTTAGCCACTGTTCTCAATGCGTCAAACGTATGTAATTAATTAGAATAATCAGCAAGAGTAGATTGTGTCGAAATTCACAGAGAAATTTCAATGAAATAAAATCGCTTTGCCTTGGCGCCGATAGATATTTGTTAGAATAGAGATCATTAGGACACATAGGCAATGATGCCGATCAGTATTCTTACGATCTATACACTTAATATTCCATGTATACAATTGTTGACCAATCGTTGTACTTTTGTGTTTGTAGTCTGTATCGGTTGTTGTACATGATGATGATGATGACGACGACGACGACTGTAAGGCACTATGAGAAATTTATTAATGTTACTCGTTAAAACTTATAGCCGTAGAAGGGCGAGTGATTCGTACTGAAAATATTATTGTATTTATTTTCTAGTTTAATACGCTAAATCAGTGTATATACTGTTTTTCGTAGTCGTAACTGTATGTACAACGAAGAAATGTATTTGATCGATTTCCGAAAAACCCCAGAGATGTCACCTATTCAATTAGATAGATGAATTATATCTGAAAAGTGGAAGCGATGTGAAATCTTTTTAAAATAGCGCGGGCTGATGTGATACGTATGATAAAACTGATAAAAATGTTGTTAGTTTGAACGTAAACTATTCACGTTCATCGAAATCATTGCTCTTATTTTTCATTAACATTCCGTTAATCTACATATAAATTACTGCAAATTGGTGACGTGCCCGAGCTCCTTCGTAGCTAAAATTTAAAAAAACTTGGCAGCTCCTGTAATCTCTTGTAACTGTCTGTAACCTCGAAATATACATTATATTCTATATTGATAATTATACTTGTTACCCTTATAATTATTTCATTTTACTGTTTACTCCAATAAACAAGACTAAAAGTTCTTAGAAAAATGCTTTTTTTTTATTCAAAATACGCTGTATATAAAGACAATATTTTTCTTCGCTTCTGCGACACTTTTGCGGTGCAAATGTCAACGAGCCTAGCATTTAAATAACGTGTTCAAGTGCTTATAAAAAATACGATTGTAAAAGTCTTGTATAAAAGTTCTTGGGCAAATTCATTTACGTACGTATAGAAAAGAAAATATATTTCACGATAAACGTACGTCGATGTTAATTATTAGTGATAAGTTAATAATATGTGTAACGGAAGGCGGAATGCGCTGAGTGATTTCTCTTGTTCAAGTTTTTGAAGATATTCGGAAACAGAAAGAATAAAAAGAAAATAAAAGTAACAAAGGTGTGCAAGCACTTAGTACGAAAAATCGCATGGGATTCTTAATAAATTATATACAGAGACGCACCACTAAATTAAGGGCTAACTAGTTACTAATTAGTACACTAGATACAAAAGTTGGGAGTTAATTAAAGAAAAAAAAAAGAGTATGTTATTCTCTTACTTAGAGAGCTCATTGTCATAAGAGATTCGACGATTATCCAAAATAATTCTTTGATTGCGATGCGTTTACTCGTTTTAACAATATTCCTTTCTTTTTTGATTAAGTATTGGTAGTGGAAAGAAAGGCTTGCCTACAATACATAACAAGTTTTCGGCAATACTGCTCGAACGTAAATGTATCTTAGAAAAAAAAAAAAAAAAAAAGTAGGTACATCTCTTATTATGCATATTGTATCTATCGCTAATTAATACGCCGTTATAGAAATCGCCAATTGAAATTGGGCAATATTTCTTTTTCGTTTTCATTGGCTTATCATTAAATTCAGACTAATTGGCTGTTTTTGAAATCGAGGTCGGGAGCAGGGTTATCGTGATTGGAAGAATTCATAACTGCCACTGCAACTACAATTGCTTTGAAACATTTGCCATCTTGGCCAACACATTAACACAAAGTATATAAATTATCGAGATGCATATACTCTAAGTTTTTAACATCTTCTATGTGAAAAAAACTTTAAAGTAAAAGGTTCACTCTCAAAGGACTCTTAACCTTTCTTATTGATGCACACAAATTCAGTCTCATGAGATATGCGTTACGTTAAAGTCAGGATCATAAAAACGACCCACGACATATTATTCGGATAAAAGATACATACTTTTTTAAATATTTAAATGTAGTGCAAGGGATAAAACTGATTAAGAGACCATTATTAAACTTCAACTTCAAAGTTTCTACGTAGGAAGAGTCGTTGTTCTCTGATGACGATCGTTAAAACTAATAATTCACAGAATTTTGTATTTCTCTGTTGTCTGTTTTGATATTTGTGAAATTGAATGGAAAGTACTGTTTAGCATCGTGTGAATTAGCTCAGCAAACCGCAATTGCTTAAGTTGTTCTTAATTATAACGTCAGTCACAGCGTCGAACACAAACTGTATATTGGACGTGTCGGTGGCACACGTGAAATGTGTGTAGATCTGTTTTTGATCTTTCCTCTTGTTTAGATTCTCAAATTTCATTTGAATATACGAAGCACACTCCTCATAAATATTAGCACCCTTGTACTCGGGGAAGCAGATAGTCAAAGGACTCCTGGATATCTTCTCTTCGAAGAGGTCTTTTTTGTTTAGAAATAATATAATGGATGTCTCGACAAACCATTTACTGTTGCATATCGAGTCAAATAATTTCGTAGACTCTATCATTCTGTTCATTTCCTCGTCCTCAGCAAGAACAAGATCATAGCCACTGAGTGCTACGCAGAAGATGATTGCTGTCACTCCTTCGAAGCAGTGAATCCATTTTTTACGCTCAGAACGTTGACCCCCAACATCGAACATTCTGTAAGTGGAATATAAAAGTAAGTGAAGAAATTAAAACTAACTAAATCAGAGTAAAAAGCAGCTTAGCACGTACTTAAAGTGTAAACCCTTGAAAGAAAAATGTGTTTCCACTATTCCTGTAGTTTTTACACGTGTCCTCAGGACATCCTGCTGTGTTGGAATGTAATTGGGCTGCGCTATGCGGTCCAGAGCATTAAGATAATATGCTGCCGAATCATTCAGTTGATATTCCCTGCTACGTGTGAAACAGAGCTGCACTCCCGCGTCCTGCCATAATCTCTTCATTAATAGTACCAGTTCTCCTGTTAGCTCTCCCTCTTCTGCTGCCGAAGCTAGGGTGAAAAATTGCCGGGCTATGTCCTACAATATAGCATGTCAGTGTTATATTATTTAAATAGTATTAAACTAGCCATTAAGACTCTAGCAATTCATATTGATAGTTATTCACATTCAAAACATGAAAGTACCATAAAACTGACATAAGCATGCATATCACTAAATCCAAATATTATACAAACTATCTTATACTGACTTACAGCTTTATTGGGATCTGCAAAATCAATTCTGAGCTGTCCCATGGCTCGGATTATTGCCATAAGACTCTGTATTGTGTTGCTGTATACCACTGGTTTATATTGCTCGCATTCTTCCTTACTATATCCAGTCTCATGAATAATTTTCATCTGTTTTACGATTGTGGATTTACCCGACTCGCCAGCACCTTGAAATATGTTCATGAAGTTCAGTCTAAATGCTTTTCTCATTTCACATGATGTATAGTAGTTCATTCATAACATTCGTGTTTACCACGTTGTTACACAAATGCATGATTCTTAAAACTTATTAGTGTTCATTCATTCATTCATTCACACTTCCCACTCCACAACATATCTTTTCCTATTCTGAGAAAGTACCTCTATGTCAGGAAAAGATAGGTACTTGTGGAATAAATGACTACTATGTGAATCATCTTTTAAATGTGGGTGACACAGCTTTTATCAGATATATCATATAGATGTCCAATGCTATATGCTATGTGAAGACACAACTGGTGTGGTTATCAGTCACAAAGGTAAACATTTGAACAAATACCCAAACTCGTACAACCCGAATGGAATTTCCTATGTTGGATAATATTAATAGAAAGTAACACAAGTGACTTATTTATATGATTATTAAAAGTTATCCAAATACATGGCTTATGTACCCATTCAATTTTTATGTGAACCAATGGAGAAACTTGTGAAATCCTTTTAATGAATGTTGCAATTTTCTAATACACTACAAAGTCACATTATTAACTGCTTTGCATAAAATAATATGAGCGTGTGCATCTAATTAAACAAATGAAGTACTATTTTTTCAGTATAATGCAAAGTTCATTGTAATCGTAGTTTAAAAAGAATACGAAAATGAAATTAATAACAACAAATTATCTAAGATCATTGATCATGTTTATTGTTGTTGACTTTCATTGCAAATATTCGCAGCTTTGAAATATATGATCGTCGGGAATAATTCATGCATAACGAAAACGGTAACATGTATACGTGCGAAATATTGCAAAAACGACAAACTGATAATTATTGCACAATAATCCAAAGAGATAGTCATAAATAATTCATTAGTTGCAAATGCTAATCGAAAAATATAATAAACCTTACCACAAGGGAAATTACCATTCGGTCATATGCCAAATCGAAGTGGGAATTAATTAATAAACAATAAAAAAAAAATAGTAACGACAGAACATTTTCTCGACGACGATTCATATTATACGTCGTCCAGCGCGATCTTTTCTTTTATATAATTCGCGGAAGGAATGTCACTGAATCATACTTCGAATACTGGAACTAAGCTAACCGGGTGTTTTCAAATCAATTACCAATGATTGTTTATAATTAAACTAGATTAATTAACAATACCGAATCAATTATAATAGAATTAATAATTGAAATTAAAAAATACACAAATTTTCTAAACAATTCTCAATAAATTACAACGAACTCAGAGGTTCAAATTCTCCTCATGAAAGTGGCCGTTGTTGACCCAACCTGAGAAGTCCCCCTTAACAAATGCCGATATACAATCATACGAATTGACGACAAAGAATCAAAAAACATAATTATAAGCGGTGGACATGTAATAAAAGAATAATGGTGATTACCGAGCAGCAGGAGTTTGACCTCGCTGGCAGCGCGTTCGCCATCGGCTCGAAGATCCTTGTCGATCTTCTTCGAGCGTTCGGCGGCTTCCTTCTCGCCGGTAGTACTCACGGCACAGCCCATCCTCTACGAAGGAGGATCGGGTTAAACCGTGTAAAATTTCGAGGTCTTCTCTTTCGAATGCCTGACACTTGTTGCTCGGCCGTGGGAACCGCCCGCCTTTCTTCGGCACACCGACAACAAGAGCGACAATAATGGCACCAGGTAAGGAACGCGCACTTAGATTCTATCCAAACGATGAAAATCCTGCACACTTTCACTTGGCAAGTCCGCTCGATTTTTTCGAATTTTCCACTCCTGACAGTTTGTCCAGGTTTACGTGCAGCTGCGTGCAACACAGCGACGCGCCCACGATTCGCCGTTTGTCGTTTTGCCGACGCGCAGACGCGATATCTTTTCCTTTCTATCCCTTTCCTTCCTTTTCCGTTCACGATGGAGAAAACGGGACTGACTAATCACAATGTCGGACCCCGGGCCCGCAGTAACTAGCGCCATCTGTAGGCCATCTTTGAAAACGACGCCATGACACATGTCGCGACTTCCCGGTTTATCAAGAACTTTTTTTTTATTCTTTAAGAATTTTTGATTAGTAAAATATTAATGGTTATAGAATCACAAACTTACTTGCATGTATTATCTGCTTTCAATTAATACATAAATATTCCATATGAAATCTTTGCAATATATCGTCTTACTCAGAAAGTAATATGTTAGAAAATCAAAATATACTAAAAACTGGCCCCACTCTTGTATTTTAGTTAGTAGTAATATGATTTTATACCATTCGCCGCGTATATATTTCAATACGTACGCTTACTAATTGGCTGAAAGAATTCACGTAGTTGAAGTCAAATCCGAAAAATCAAGTGAAGAAGAACCGAGGGATAGTGAAAGAATAAATCAGCTGTCTACGCTCTGGGAGAACTTTTGTCACTTATCGCTGTACACTTGCGCACAAGGCTCAATTATCATAGAGAATTTTAAATGTTTACACTAACCTTGGTCATCGACCCTTTCAGAGATCGTATATTTATAGGATCATCACACGACTCTTATATTCATCATGAATATATATTTATTCACGTTCCAACTGACATTTACAAAATGATAACGCACACCCTATTGCAAATCACTCTGTATATTTTTAATTTACAAACTAGGAGACAGTGTACAGCATCAGTTTAAACGCCATTTTATTATTCATCAATACGTCAGGATCAAGTCAGTCATATAATTAATCTACTATCTTTCACTGCCATATTATTATACTGAATACAATTCTATATTAAGCTCATATAAAGTTTCATTTACAGACACGTGTAATCTTGTCCGCATTCAGATTTTTCTCCTACAACCTAAATATTATAATGCGAACTGTTACAAGTAAAACGTACCGGTACGTGCATAGTAATTGTGGCTGGTCTAATTTCATTCAATTGCTCAGCTTATTAACTTAATCTATATATAAAGCATATAACTACACCGTCGAATGAGTCCTACCGCTTTCGCACTCCACGTGCACTTTGTGGTCTGAATATTTGAAATATTCGCAATAGAAAAAAAGAAATATTAATTGTCATTCGTCGCATACAGCAACAAGTGAAGTGTATCATGTAGAACGAAGTAAGGTTAATTCTATAAGATACCATTGTCAAACGGTTTATTTATCTGGACCTATAAAATCAATGTCAATGCAGATACCGTTGACGTTCCCTCTGGCAGTGCAAGAGAATATAAGATGCTGCTGCTCCGGATGCAAAAACAGGCCCCAAAAGGTAGAACCCACCAAACCAGTATATGGCAAGTACTTCATATCCTATTCTTCTTGCGTGGCAGATACACGAAATGGAGGTACAAGCTATTAGAATTCACAATGAACCTATGGAATCTCGACCTTCTAGAGATTCTAAATAAATACTTTACTCTTATTCTATGTCATTATCTTTGCCTTACAATAAAATCTTGCTTTTATATCATTTTACATATTGTTCGTTTAATCAGGCATGTAAAGTCCTTCATTTTTATGCGAATCATGTATCTTACACGATAGGATTGTCATCTTGGAAAAAAATTAATATTTAACAAAAACGAATCGCATAGGCTGATAGTTAAGAGCTTAAAACATTCTAGTTTGCGTTAGATACTGATCGAGTGCTTTGCCGATAAGAGATCCAACGTTCATATAGAAGCTGACCATACACGACGCTTTACGTCACTCAGATGAATACGATCGCATGTCAGAGTCTCACTGGTCTTCATAGTCTGAGGAAAATAGTACAGTGGCGAATCTCAATATCAGGCAAAGTGTGACATGAAATATTTTCACACGATCTGCGTTTAACGAAAATTTGTAAGTTTTATATTTTTTGCTGTTACCTTGATATAAGCTTCAGTCGATAAGCGTTATCCTGTCTTTTAAAATACATGGAGGCTTATACGAATTGATTAAAGGAGAGTTTCAGAGTAATTCAGAGATACTGTCACAGTGGTTCTACAACAGTACAAGGTGAACGCATGTAAGACTGTGAAGTATTTATTAATACTAAAAAAAATTTGTATTTTAAAAATTATTATTTATTTCAGAATATGGCAGCACAAGCAGATTCTCTCTTTGAGTACGTGCTCATTAATTATCGATGGATCTTCGTTATATTCTTTTTGCTTCCGTTATCTTTGCTATTTGAGATCTTCAATTATACGAGGAACTGGATAGTCTTCAAATTAAGCAGCGCGCCTAAACAACATGAAAAGAAAGTGCGAAACATTCAAGGACAGGTAAGTCTAATAAGAAAATACGCTTATATTTATTTTATTTTTTTTTCAATAAAAATGATTAATGGCGCTCAGAGCCACTTTTTGGCCACGTGAGGCTTAATACAAGTATTAGATAATTGATATTGATAACGTCATTACAGTTCTCCAACTATGTGTGGTGTTGAGAAATGATAATTATATTAAATATGTTTTTGAATTAATAAATTCTATGTGCATATTAATTTCAGATAAAAGAATGGAGAAATTCTGGAGCGAATCAACAAATGTGTACAGCACGTCCAGGATGGCAAACCATGAGTTTTCGACAAGCACGGTACAAATCATGTATGTTCAACGTGAATATCAATATGGTTGATGTTCTAGAAGTGAACGTTGAAAAACAGGTATCGGAATGTCTAATGAAAAAAAATTATATAATTATTAGATTAATAATATTTTTATAAAATTCTAGTACGTTCGTGTAGAACCTATGGTAACTATGGGACAATTATCAGCTACTCTATCACCATTAGGGTGGACAATTCCGGTGCTTCCCGAAATCGATGACCTGACAGTAGGTGAGTTCCTGTAGGAAGGCCATATTGTCTTATGAAATTTTGATAAAATTTTTATTGACTAAGGAAGGTTTTTATGTAGGAACAGAGAATTAAGCTAGTTCTGATGTATTTTGTTTTTATTGTATAGGGGGTCTCGTAATGGGCACTGGAATTGAATCCAGTTCACATAAATTTGGTCTCTTTCAACACATTTGTCGTAGTTTTGAAATTGCACTGTGTGATGGTTCTGTTATCAATTGTTCCAAGGATAATGATCCAGATTTATTTTACTCAATACCATGGTCACACGGTACACTTGGATTTTTACTGTCTGTGAACTTGGACATAATACCGGCTGAGAAATATATAAAATTGGAATACGAGCCTGTTACGAGTTTAAAGGAAGCTTGCGAGATATTCAAAAGACAAACTTATAAGAAGGATAATAATCAGTTTATAGAGGGTCTGATGTTTTCGAAGGACAAGGGTGTCATTATGACAGGTGAGATAATCAATTATACGAATTTTTCCTTTTTAGGTAATTTAATTATTGATAATTGGAAAATGACATTGAATTGGATTTTTCAGGAAATATGACGTCGCAAGTTGAAGAACATCTCGTGAATCCAATAGGCAGATGGTACAAGCCCTGGTTCTTCACGCACGTTGAGAGCAAATTGAGAAATGGTTCAAAAGTGGAATACATTCCTCTGCGAGATTATTATCACAGACATACGAAATCCTTGTTTTGGGAATTAAATGATATTATTCCATTTGGAAATAATCCAGTGTTCAGATATCTTTTAGGTTGGATGATGCCCCCTAAGGTAGCATTACTGAAACTCACGCAGACTGCAGCAACTAAAAAACTTTATGAACATAATCACATTATCCAAGATATGTTGGTTCCTATAGAAAGACTAGAGGAGAGTATTTTGAAATTTCATAACGCAGTTCAGGTTTACCCATTATGGCTTTGTCCATTCAAACTCACGGCAGAACCAGGATTGGTAAATTCGCGAACCTCAAAGGATCAAATGTACGTTGACATTGGTGTTTACGGTGTCCCAAAAGTAGATAATTTCAAACCTGCAGAAACTACCAGAGACATTGAGGAATTCGTTAGAAGTGTTAAAGGCTATCAAATGCTATACGCTGACACTTACACTACCAGAGAAGAATTTCGAGAAATGTTTAATCATTCCTTGTATGATAAAGTCCGAGAAAGACTTCAGTGCAATAGAGCATTCCCAGAAGTCTATGATAAAGTCAATAAAAATGCACGAATTTAATATTAATATTTCAATACATTTTGCAAAAATAACATACCATTGTATTGTTTCAATAAATTTTGGTAATCAACGAAATTTTGGATTTCCTCAATTGTATTCCTTTACGATACAGCTCTCGTTAAGCTATTAGGCAGTAACAATTATAAGTTAATACAGTGTTTATTTTCTAGCTAGTACTATAGTAGCGAATATCCTTCCATAGTTTTTCTGTGTTTTGAAATCTAATTTAATCATACATATCAAAGGCAACTTGTCCTGACTTTATTAATACAGTTCAGTGACAGGGAACGATGTTCCAGTAAGATGGTCTCCTTGGTATATCTTGTAAGTACTAATTTAAAATTCATAAAAATAAACTTAATTTACTCCATAATACATTCTTTATAAATTGTCCCCCTTAGTTTCTTGCATGCGCGCTAATCACGACGAACGCAACGGAATTTAATGTGACTTCAACATCCACCGAGTATCTGGATAACCGTTTGAAGGAGGTCAAAGTTGAAATAGCCAAAGCTCACAATGAAGAATTTTCACCAGGTACAAAATATCTCACAGTTTTAACTTTTATCATTCCAAGAGATATATTACAATTGCCATAACAGAGCTATGAATGCTTTGAGGCACGTAGAATAAACTGCAATATAAAAGAAGTAATCAAAGAAAATGTATTTTGGTAATCACAGACAGGCCGAATATCTACAACGTACAGTGGGAACGATTATGGAGCAAATCATTAAGCACAAAACATGCAATGACAGTGAATATGTTTGAGAAAACATTCGTTCTGGATGGAAATCGTATAATGTCGATTGCTATAGAAATTGATCCAAAAAATAAAAACTCGAATCTACAGGAAATTTCTATAATTCGTCAGGAACAAATTGTTAAATTTACAAGAGTAAATGATAATTCCCTATTACGCTTTGAAGTGTTAGAATTTCATTATTAATTATTCTATAATTGATATTATTTTTGTTATTGACAGAGTACTGTATGGAAGAACAGTCTGTATTTTCTAGTATGCCAAGAATCTGGACCTTGTAGTCTTTATACTGGGAAAGTGACAAAGACACAAAATTTAATATTAACATATCGACATACTATTCGCAATAAAGGTACTTTTGAGGATGCTGCATTTTTCACTCAAAATAATCAGCTGTATTTAGTAGTTGCCGAGAATACAGGTCGATACCCAGTGCCTTCGGTGTGAGTGAGATATTAAATTTTGAAGTATTTTTATTAATAGTGATTAATGATTTATATTAATTATTGATTTATTAATTACATAGAATTTATCGTTGGATGGGTACTTATATGGATATCATTGAAGAAGTAATGACAACTGGAGCAGTATCAGTGACAACGTTCAAACATAAACATTCAGAGATCATTATTTTTGCACAAAATGTCAATGGCAATCCAAGGGTTGGGTCTGGAGTTTATCGATTCAGAAATGACGTATTGGAAAATATTCAATTTTTGGCAACGAATGCTCCCCACTCTATAGAACATTATACTCACATGAATTCTAATTTTCTACTTGTCGTTAATGATAATGAACCGAGTGACGTATTTTGGTGGGATGGTAATTGACAATCATTTAACGTTTATCATTAATTATCTATTCAATTTGTAACGAATATTATTATCATAGGAAAGGAATTACTCAAGTGGATGGAAATTGTTGATATCAAATCACCGAGTATTGTCAGAATTATTCACACTATGGAGGATACATTGTTTTTTGTAGCTTACACGGTAGGAATTAATTAAAAATGTATGCCTTTAATCAAATTTCACTTTAGAGTATATTTTACTTTCTATCTTATTTCTGTTTCAGAATACTGTTCAAGTATATCGCTTACTTAATGCAGCATATACAAAGTTAGATCCTTTTGTATTAGAAGATCGAATACGAATAATTGACATGGATATTTGGATGAATGATAAAATCATTACACTGATTCTAGTCACCTTGGGTCCGAACAATCTTCATCACATAGAGCCATTAGATTTAGTCATAAAAAAAATTACCGACGGTACGTAGCAAATTTAATTGAATTTAATTCAGATTCGATAATGGCATTAATGATTTTATTTTTTTTAACAGGATTATTGAATCAAAAGATAGAGTCAGCTTTTAAATGCTTGGAAAATTTGGCAGATCGCTTAAAGGAAAGAATGCCAAACGTAGAAGAGGCCAAATCATTATGGCCACGACTCTTGTCTTCTTCGGAAAATATTAATATTACAGAATCCATAAAATTTAAAGATTTGATACTCAAGTCTGGAAGTGTAAAAAACACAGAGGTGTCGGACGCTGAGGAAATCATGGGACCTAGTGAAATTTCAAATAATTTGCAAACTCTTAAGAGCACTGCTGATAAAATTCTTTTGGAATCTGAAAAAACTGTGCAGAAAAACAAGCCCAATCTGTTCACAGGAAATATGGTCATTCGATCAAATGCACTTTTTAACGAACTGCATGTAGATTCGTTGGAGACGAATTTCTTTAATGATGAAAATATCGATTTCAAGCAAATTATATCTCGCAGTAGAAAGCAAGAATTTTCAGAACCTTTAAAAGGCAAACACGTTATCATACATACTTTATTAATGGAATCCCATTGTGGAGTTCCTTTCCAATGTAAGTATAACATTTTTAATCGATTATGAATACATTTTCAATGCATGAAATATATGGATTATTACACAATTATTTAATTTTCAATCACAGATTGGAGTCAGAAGGACAAACCATGGCGAATGTCACTGAATAAAATTGCTGGAAATATGGATTTTATAAATAATACTATTCTCATAAAATCTAATCTAAGCGTCAACGAACTTAGAGTTCATAAATTGAATAATGTTCAATTAGAGGAATTTTTCGATGATCTGTTTATACCAGGTTATAGACAACAGATAACAGGTATTTTTTAATACAGTAATAAAGTGTCATCCTTTACTGTTTTTTAATAAAAAAAATTTCTTTTTAATTGTGAACGAGCATGTGTATATATATTTATTATAAATTATATCTCCAGGCAATATAATTTTCAAAAAATCTCTTAAAGTAGTGAATCTTACTACGGAAACTTTGAATGGAATACCGTCAAATCATTTGATTACAAAAACAACAGATCAACAATTACAGAATGTGTACATAAAGTCACTGGGTGTAACAAAACTTGTGGCCGACACTATAAATGGCGTCCCTGTGTCTCAGGCTGCTATGACTACAAAGAAAAATCATATAAAAGGTAAGATTACTTCCTCAATGATTTAAAAAGCAAATATGTGTCTTAAAACAAGAAAGTGACTCAATTGCATCTTGTATTTCAGGCCAAGTGACAATGTCAGATCTCGAAATTACTGATGAACTCATCTACGACAGTAATGGCAATTTTTCAGAAATACGTCCAACATTCATTTACGATGACGTGACAATTCTTGGCGATCTGATCATAAAAAGTCTTGATGTAAAAAAGTCTATTATACTTCGCGGAAAAGAGATCAATATCGAAAAACTGTTTAACAATTCATGGACAAAATCGAGCAACCAAGTGATCACTAACAGTATTACTTTAAAGAAAGGTCTAACGATTGATAATCTTCAAACGAAATATCTAAACGGACTCAGTGAGGATGATTTTCTTTATACGACAATGAAAGAGATACCTGAAGATTTTGGAAAACTACATTTTCAAAGTTTTGAAACTGGCGGATCATTATTTTCTGACAAGTCCAAGCCGAGCTATTATTTATTTGCTGAAGAGTCGTTAATAGTAAATGCAAAATTACACATAGAAAATCTGACAGTACGTCATTTATATACAAAGTTTTTCAATAAATTTCCAGTTGACAGTTTGGGCAAAAATATTGTAACGGAATTCCCACATGACGTGATTTTCGAAACTGTTCTTGTAAATGATTTCGTTAGAGCCGATCAAATGTCTATTTCGTCTTTGAATGACGTGGACGTGACTGAGTTTTTCAAAAAAGCTATTTACGTGGATGATAACTACAATATGGAAACTGTGAACATCCAACAATTTAATGTTTTCAATTTTAACGTCGAAAACATTAATGGAAAACCGTTTAATGACATTTTCGAGATATTCACTCAGAGTCATTTGGCTTTGCAAAATTTGAGTATCGACGGCAATTTGGAAGTAGAGGGAAATTTGAAAGTTAATTACATAAATGCCAATGAAACTGAAGACTACTTAGATATGATCGTATCGACCGATTACGTTATGGCAAATGGACCATATATTATAGAAAATCTAACAGTTCACGGTGATATGTACATAAATTTTTTGCACGGTGAAAAATTGGAAAATCTATTGTTAAACAAATTTTCGAAAACTCGAGAACAAACGATACCTGGATCATTTTCCTTCTACAATGTAAAATCCGATAATCTGACTGTAAACTTTATAAATGATTGTGATATGTCTAAGTTATTATTTATCGATCAGCCATTGATTTTCAATAGAAACGTTACGTTCAATGAATTATTTATTAAACAAGATGTCTTTACAACGGTACTAAACAACAATAATATTGCTACGGTAATTTAAAAATTATATCTAATAACTGTTTGTTGCTATTCTCAATTTGATTAATTTAATTTTTATTACAGCTGTATGACAATTTATTGTTCGTTCCATCGAGGAATATACATAATTTAACAATAAATGGAAGACTCTCTTGGGAGATTTTGGCCTCGAATGAGAACTCTATTTCTTATCTGTACGAAAATGCCGTGACGAGGAATACAAATCAAATTATTCTACAAGACACAATATTCGTGAATAATGTATCAGCTGTGGATGTCAAATCGGACGAAAATCTTGCAGATTTAAGTATTGTTGATATCGTATCCGATTCGGTCCTCTCAAAAGATAATACAAGCGTCGAGATAAGCGGTAAAAAAGTCTTCAATAAAGAGTTGTCTATGGAAAATTTAAATGTCATCAACAATACATATATACTTAGCGTAAATGGAGCAGATATACGTTATATAAATTCATCTATTGTTAAGAAATTCAATCAAGAAACAATAACGGGACCTACGATATTTAAAGGAGATGTTACGATTGGACGTCTTTTTGTAAAAAGTGGTAACGTTCATGGTAGGCCTATCAGAGGATTAGTTCAAAATTCGGATATTTTGCCAAACGGGATAGTTTTTCAAAATCTCGAGATAAAGGGTCGTCTGATATCAAAAATGTTAGATGGCATAGATTTTCAAGAATTTATGGAAAATCGAGTTTCTCTCAGTGGTGATCATCAAATCTTTGGAAACTTTCAATTTAACAAACGAATAGTAGTAACGGGTAAGTTTTAACAAATAGTTTTACTAAATGTGAATAAAATCAATGAACATTGACTTTATTAAATATTTTTCAGATAATGCTGTCATTGACACGATCAATAATATAACAATGAGCGATTTGATTGTCAATGGAAAGAAGGAAGAGCAAATAATTTATGGATCTAAATTATTTTCAAATAACTTAATTGTTCATGGACATGTGTATGCTCCATTAATTAATAATATGGATATTGTGAACGAATACAGAAATGGCATATTGAATGATGACTCTGTTGATATTTATGGTGATCTCGTGAGTATAAAAGTATAGTTAAAGAAATTAGTTTTTTTTTGTTTCAAGTAGTCTTTATATAATTTATGCACATTTTTAGGTTTTTCAATCAAATGTAGACATTCGGCCTGGAACAAATGTCTCTGGTTTTCTAAACGGAATGAGTTTGCATCGCGTTAATGATGATTTTGGCACAGAAGTCCAAGGAAGTCTTGTAGAATTGAAACGAAATGAATATCTTATAGAGAACACGATAACGAAATTTGCAAACATTTCTCAGAGTTTGTCAAATATCTTCTTTTATTTAGAAAATGAAGAAAAATTAGTATTGACAGTGCCAAACGTCGAACGCGTTATCGTTAAATATATAGAATCCATAACAAAATTGAATATGTATGGAAACGAATTGGGCAGATATTGTGGGCTTCCGGATTCTTGTCCTTGTCCAACACAATACTCGGCTGAAATCTTAGATAAGGATTGTAAAATTTGGAAAAATAATGATTCTGAGATTCAGTACAATTTTTATGAGCCACATGGAACTTTTGGTATGAACATTTTCACGAATTCAATATCAAGCAGTCCAGAGTGCACTGGAAATGATCCGAATAAGGAATTTGTAAAAATATCTTGGATGACACCAAAAACTGATTATACAGAACAATTAGGAGAAGGCTTGGTAGGAAATTTTCAAACATTACTGTTGCGACAAGGTTTTGTAAAGGATGTCGAAGTACTAACTTATAATGGTACTGATAATTTAAACTAGAAACATAGAATAGTTTTTACAATTAGTTTTATCCTTTTCTGATTATTGTTTTTACTTACAGAGAATGTATATATCATCTTGGCTATTTACTATGATGCCATCCAATCATCTCATCAATTGGAATCTCCTATTTATAAGTTGGATTGGACTACGAAGGAGATAACATTGGCTCAAAATATAAGTACAAATGGTGCATGGGCTCTCGAAACTTTTAAAATTCCTGGGCAGGGCCCCTATGTTCTTGTGGGTTGTTCGCAATATCTAGCTGAATCTCAATTATACAGAATTAATCCAATCAGCTTAAAGGTATGACATCCAAATTGCTTTATATTTTCTCTGTCATAATGAATTGTATAAAGTTATATTGCGTTTCCAGTTTGAACTTGTGAGAACTTTTGCAAGTGCCAGTCGCCATGTGAAGAGCTTGGTCCAAGAAAATGACTACTTTATTCTATTAGACGATCCTGGCACCAACTTTGTTCATATATTTCAATATAACTACGTCTTTAATAATTTCTACTTTTATCAAAATCTTCATTTTGATAGTAGAATCACTTCCATCGAAGTCTTTTATGCAGGAGGTAATTTCAAAATTAAACTTCTATTAAATGATTACCAAGCATACAATTACACAATATTTTTTTAGAATTCAAATCTAGTGACTCCTACATCATTATAACAACTGAAGAAGGGAAACTCCATATTTATGAATATATGTTTTTTGGGGTAATTATAATTTGCAATTATCTTTAGTATAATTTAATAATTACTAAATAACATTTAACTTTTCAGAAATTTCAATTGAGAACTGTTCACTGGGTCAATGACATCCAAACAGCAGTACCCTTCTATTTCAAAGGACACCGCTATATTTTTGCAGGCACCAAACAGTATAGTTCAGTATTTAAAATGGTTGGACAAGGACCTCATTGAGTATGGAGGAACTTGTAATTCTTTGATGTATCAGTGATACATTTGTTATTAATTATTTGTCTATTTAAATGTATATAGGTTTGTGCAGGAACCAAATTCAGGAATGTATTCTAGTACATACCATATTTATTGAAAAATATTTATATTATTTTATATATTGTAATAATTCTATAGAATTCATTATAATCAGTGTTACTTAAAGATTAAATATATCCATTGCAGCATGTGCAAGGTATCTTAATATTTATACCTGAACACAGATCATCGAATTAGATATTCGGTTAGCATTGTTCAAACATGAATAACATATATTATATATATGTATATACAAAAATTATTTTTAAAAAATATTTATACCTGAGTGCGATTTTTGCACTTCCTGCCAATTGAAGGAATATTCATTGTATAATTATATCAATTTGTACAATCCATTCCACATTGTATAAATCGTCACTTGCACCTACAGAGACATCCCAAAAATTTCTTCATGAAACATAATTCAATCCCGCTATGTTTAAATTTTTTTTTTCGCCATTACAGTCAATTTTAGTAGCCAGAAATGTCGTCAGGAAAGCTTTTAAGTAATTCCGGGCGCTACGATCGTTTCATAAAATCTTGAGGTGGCGACTGGATCTTTTTCGTAAAAACAAATCTCGCAATTTTGACTAATCACTACAATCATCGTCAATCTTTTAGTCTCACGTATTCGTTTTATCTGGAAGAATAACATCGAAGGTTTGTTTCTAAACGGAATTGCCTTTCTGCATATTTTCTCTGCAAATGTATTTTGCGGCTGTCACATATGCATGCGGCGCGGACACTTTAAAACGGATACATATATATTAACCTACGGACACATTGCACTTTATCATTCTAAGTTTTTCTTGGCAAACATCCATTTTGTATTATTTCTTATTGAAAACTGTGGTTTTAAATTGTTATACCGTAATTTTATTTTCTGAGTTTCTATGACATTGCGTAGATCATCTTACAGATGCCCACTTATTTCTGTGGTTAGGTTAGTGCAGGATGAATCGGCATGTAGACACGACACTACGTTTGTTTTAATCTCTTAGTTAATATCAATTTTTATCGGAATTATATATAATTTCATAACATATTAATCCTAATCGATTGTCGCTATCCTTGTTTTATTGCCTATTTAATGTTAGGATAATTTGTATGCATCCTAAACTTATGCAATTGTGTCATCTTTATTGTTCTGTGTAACAAATACAAGCATTGTATCTTAAATAATACATTTTGATATTAGTATAGATTGTTCTAAACGATTTTACATTTACAGGAATTCTGAACATAAGGAAAAAATGGCTGTCAAGGGACTGGTTGCATCCATTGTTCAATTTTTAACTCAGCAATTAGAAGATGGTGACTTAACAGCAGATTCTCGTGAGAGCCTGGAGGTTGCAATTCAATGTCTGGAAAGTGCTTATAACGTGCAGGCATCAGATGCACCAGCAAACTTGAATTTGCATGATGTGTATAAAGCAGCTATAGACAGTGCAAAGCCTGATTTGGGTCCAGTGGCTAGTCCAGAGGCAAAAGCCGAGGCAGAAAGACTCAAGAACGAGGGTAATGCCCTGATTAGAGCAGAAAAGTATCATGAAGCTCTTGTGAATTATACCAAGTAAGTAATGATTGTGTTAAATTGATTGTAAGTAGAGGTGAAGCAAATAATTTGATTACCTTCCTATTCCTTATATAACTTTTGTATCCAGAATAACGTTAGGAGATGTACTAACTCAAAATTCAGGTGAATTTCTGTTTACCCAGAGCGATCCAGTTGGATGGACACAATGCTGTGTACTACTGTAACCGAGCAGCAGTTCACTCTAAGATTGGAAATCCTCAACAAGTAATCAAAGACTGTCAAACTGCACTTTCAATTGATCCCTCATATAGCAAAGCTTACGGACGTTTGGGTCTAGCTTACTCCAGTCTGGAGAGACACAAGGAAGCTAAAGAGAGTTACCAAAAGGCATTAGAATTGGAGCCAGACAATGAAAGCTATAAGATCAATTTACAGCTTGCTGAAGAAAAATTAGCTCAACAAGGAGTCAGCAACATGGGTCTGGGTGCCAGTAATACAGCACCAGGATTACCTGGCATGGACCTCAGTTCACTTCTAAGCAATCCAGCTCTGATGAACATGGCACGTCAAATGCTCTCTGATCCTACCATGCAAAATATGATGAGCAATCTAATGAGAGGAAATAATGAACAAGGAGGACGTATGGATGCCCTCATTGAGGCGTAAGTATTACAATTCATCCTACTTCTTTATGTTAAGGAGCATCCTTTTAATGCCCTGATTATTTTCAGTGGACAACAATTAGCACAACAAATGCAGAGTGCCAATCCTGAATTAATTGATACACTGCGACGTCAAATGGGTGGCAATCCGAATGACCCAGAGCCACCCCAGAAAAATTAAACGGAATATGACTTTCCAGATACCCGCGGGTTATGTCAGATATTTTGTAACGAAGACAATGCACGATAGGATTCCACTAAAATCTTGAATGTTACAGTGGTAACAATCGTTTTCCATAACCACTTCCTAAATCACATAGTCAAGATCATTAATTCTGTCTTGCCGCTATCGTTACTTGACCTTCGCTCCCCCCCCCCCTCCACCTTTCTCCCGCATTTTCTCTTAGCAGTATGTAAAATCTTATAATTTAGATTATGCAAAGTGCAAGCCTTTTCAAGTAGTATATCTGTGTAAAAATCGTATGGATTAAGCCAAGCAATTAGTTTATGATCAAGGCCCTTTGATCTTGCAATATCATAAAGTGCATGTAAAAATCATTCCTCCGGTGAAATACCATGATTCAGGATAATTTATCAATCCAAAAGAAAACTCTTACGCATATATGTATAACAGAAAATGCTGTATTCATAAGTAATTGCGAAAATACTAGAAAAAGTGTTGATAGGCTCTATGAAGGTCTAAGGGTACATGCTTAATCGGTGTTATCATCTATTATTGTAATTCACGTGAAAGCTGGGGAAGCATCTTAAATGCAGCATAATTCATCTTACCAGTACTCGGCACTTTTTCTACTATAGTATTTACAGAAATGCAGATAAAAAATATACATGGTTAAGTTACAAAGCATTACGAGAGACACATCAGTGAAGGAATTACAATTGTATAAATGAGAACCGTCGTAGTAATTAATATAGAATACATGAAGGATGTCGCGAGTCTGGGTAGAAAAGGAATCAAGATACAAGACCCTGGGATTGGATTCTCCTATAATGATTTCTCGTACCTAGGGTTTGTATTTTTCATTTCAAAAAATTGGGATAAATAAATATCTCTCGTTTTACCAGAACTACAGTTTATCGCAGAGAACTAAAGAGAAAAAAAGAATCCCATGTCGTCAAAACTTTTCTCCAGCGTGTCCTAACGAATAGCAGCAGGAAATAAAGTTCGTTGATTCCTGACATGCGTCATCCTATGACATCATTTGCGTAGAGCGAATGTTTTTCTCAACGTGCGTACACTCGGCTGCAACCATAACTGAGGTCATCATCCAATACGTACCGAATACGGAACCAAAGCATCAATGATTCCTTGTAAATAAACCACAACTTGTGGTCCAACGAGATGACATCATTGGGAAATACAATAATATCATCTATAAGATCTTAAAGATTAGAATAGAAGAATGAAGCGGAGAAGGATTAACCGAGGCGTAGAAAGTCTAAGCAAAGAAAATGAGCGAAGCCACGACAAATATTTCCCAATCTTATCGCTGACGCCTGTAAGCTGCTTTTTTTCTGTCTGAATGTCAGCTTTACGTATACGATTTCGTGGAATCGAAGAGACGTTGTTATTTCTAATTACTAAGAGGAATAAGAATGGACTCTTGTTTAAGAATAAAACCCACTCAGGTTGGCTAGTCAGAGCCAAATCTTTTTATGGCAAGAACATCGTTTTATGCAGGCATGGTAAGCATCTAGTTGCGTGCTAATAGCTTAGTTACCGGTGGCGCTACGCAACGGGACATTACAACATTATTTACATATTTTTCCAACCCCTTTCCGTACCAAATACACACGGGAATGGTGCGTGCGCAAAGCTTCTTCATAGACTGTGACGTGACGCTGGTGGCGCATGATTCGCCGGATTCGGAAGACTGATCAGGAACGTGAAAGACTGGTAGCTAGTGTCGCCCTTTACGGACTGCCCCGTATATATAAATTAGGTAACTATTAATAATTGTTAAAAAATAATATTAAATTGTATCGTAAAATAGTTATACACGACTAATGTCTGCTGTGCAATGAATACTGGTTACGGGAAGAATACATTTTATTCAAAATTCGAATGGGACCGTTATGAAAATGTTTTTAGAAATTATTTTAATTACTTGTACGCTTTGTGAAAATAACGTTATTATTTTGTATAGTAAAAGAGAGAGGAGGAAAGTGGTATAGTTTTATTGATGCGATATATACATTGTAGGACATTATAATGGTGCTGATGACAGTGAAATTAATACATGGTCTTGTGTGACTTTGTTACAGTCCTGGTACTGGCGCCCCCACCTATGCGCTTCCCGCAACACTCAACAGATTGAGGTGTGGCCACAGAGGGCAGCCATTTTCTTGACTATCTGTCGCATAAGATTTCAGGTAAATACGCAATTATATTCTAAGTAAGGCTGGCTGGAGTAGTGCGAGGGTGTGCTGTGTCGTGTGGTCCCGTATTCTGCGCGCGACGCGTGCCGGTTTGCCAAGCCGGGTGCAGGAAAGTTCGTAGCGTGAGAGCGTCGAAAAGCTCTGTGCGAGAAGGAGCAGCGAGCGAGTGACCTGTGGGTTGCGCGAAACTTCAGCATCTCCGTGCCAAAAAGCAGCTAATTTGCCGCCATAAACGGCAGGCTTGACCCCTTGTATTGCCGATTGGTATGACTCACGAGGTTCAACGCGCTAAGAGGCTTTAGTTCTGTAAGTAAATCGTCCCCGAGGATTCCGGACCCCTGCGTCGCCATCCTATACCGCACCCCCAGCGCCATCCTTCTACTTTTTCTCTTACGCGGCAATGCACTTCCGTCCGTACATATCTTTATCAAGTTTCTGTTTCGCAAGCTGTACTCTCGTTTTGAAAAACTAACGTTTTCTCGTACGCCTTCTTTCACGGTACGGATTCATTTTGTGCTCATCACTTTTACGTGGATAGTGTCCTGTCACTGCGTCAACACTATCACATCAAGTTTCCTACCACGAGCTTCTAGCGACTCATTTTGTGCATCTGGAATATTTCCAATGTGAATTGTTTTGTGCAGGTTACAGATTGTGATTCTTATTATTGTATCGATGCTCTCTGGAGATTGAGAATTTATTGACTTAAAAATATGTACTGTCGAGTCTTGATAACTTAATGTACTCTGTGTATCTGTATCTAGGACTGTGTTTCACAAGAGACACAGCAAATATTCTTCTTAGAGTTTTTTTTTCTTATTTATACTCTCTTTATCAGTGAAAAATTATTCTTACTTGAATTCAGTGATTAATTATTTCTGTTAAAAGTATGAATTCTTTAGATATTTTCTTGCAAAGGTTTTTGGACTGTAGATTTATTGCCATTGTCGTTGCTCATATCTCAAGCTTATCAATCTAAAGTCTTACTTTATATCTTATGTGGGTGAATCAGTATTGATTTCACTATGTGACCAATGCAATAAGCCAATGTTATCTATGACAACGTCATGAATTCTTCTTCGTAACTGTTTCATACATGACCTGTGTGCCATTACAATTTTATACCTGCAGTATTGAGATACAATCATATCTTTAGCCATATTGCAATGTATTTATTCATGAGATATTACTTTTCCAATTTATATTATAAATATTTATATATGTATTTGTATTCACATTATCTAAATCATTCTTCTATCATAATTGTACACATTATCCAAAAAAGCATGTTTTATAAATTGCGTTGTCCCCTTCTGTTTTATGCATGACAATTTCAATAATACTATTCTACATAAACAGCATAAGGTACTGTCTTCTGATTTTACAAAACAGTATACTACTTTAATAATTATATTAAAGCATTGAATAATTCCACGAGTCCTCAGTCAACAGTTTTTCTGTACTTCAAATGAGGTTTGATCATTGACTAATTCAAGACTATACCTTATGTTACTACGTGTTTGTTGTACTATAGTCAACAAATTTTGACAGAAGAGAATAACATGCAGTTATTATATGTTAAATTTCCATCTGACCCCCTTAAGATTCAGGGCAATCAGTTTGCACAAATATCATTACATATCCCAATTCAAGTTTAATTTTTGACACTAAAAGCGGTCAAGGTGAAGAGCGAGACTGACAGTCCCAAAAGTGCATTCGACAGAAATGATACATAGTTCTGTAGACTTGTATGTAACTTTACTTAGACATTAATTAAGTTTTGTGTGGTATTTGAATTGATCACGCAGCTCGTTATCCATTCTAACATATAAAATGTCCACTTAAAACAGAGACGCAGAAAGAAAGACTAAAAACATGGGATGCATTGTGGGCCGAAGCCTCGGTCCAGACGATACGGGGTACCCTGGATCAGGTACGACCCAGTCCATATCCTTTAAAGCTTCAGCCCTCGTAGGTCGCTTAATCAAGAGTACTTAAGTAGACAAAAAGTTTAAAATTCAAAGCAGAAATTCTCTCACCAACTTACGGTACAGTTTATTCTTAAGTAATTTGTGAGAGCACGCACTAGATTATGAACGAAATGGGGCCGATGTAACTATACGATGACAACAATTTTAATAATGACATCAGCAAACGCATTAACAATGATAACACTCAAAGAGCAATTAGTAGAAACGCGCGTTTCGAATAATTAAGTAAAATCTCCCATTAGTCCAATCGAGTTACGTCCTGTAGAATATCTCTTGGAGGTTAGAGCTTACTTCATAATGTAAGTGCTGCCAGTAGCATCGTTATCATCATTATCGTCATCTTGCTCTTAAAACGAAAGCTAAGGTCACGCGAAAGTCATAGCCAAAATGTAAAGAACAATTTCTTCGCGCACGCTCCCATTAATCAAAATTTATTTTTTGATCGTACGAGGGTTATGCGCACTTCCAAATGTCCATCCTGAAACCTCACCAAATACGATTTATCTCCAATTACTTTTCCCATAATTTATTCCCGCAGGACTGCCGCTTCTTAAGCTTCATCCACACGCTTTGTAAAAGCCGTATTACTACACCAAGCAAGGCGTACTACCTCGTGCAAAGCATCAAACACTTCGCTATCCTGGAGGTGTCTCAATTATCCTATCCCGACGTCATTCTCCCTCCACCTGGACAAATCCTCCTCGGCAAGGAAATCTACCTGTGGACTTTCGCTCATCCTTGCCCACTACCTCCTTCACTCTCGATTCTCGGGACACTTTATTCTCGGCGGCCAACGACGATTGCCTTGGCTCACATGCCATCGCGGCAAAGACTCGCGTGCTCCTAGTTACGTTATTTTTGGATGTGTTCCGCGGGGGCTACGATACTTCTCGTCGATCACCATAAAATTCAACAATCTCACCAAGCCTTTGCCACTCAGCTCCAAATCTTATTCCTTTTGGTATCTTATCTCAGCGAATGGGAACTCCGCCTTTATACGCATCCATCCACGTATACGCTCCTGTATACGCGAATGTATCATCGTGTAGAGACGTCTCCTCTGCACCATCAATGTTCCTTGGAAAATTAAGGAGATTCCTAAGCTAGATAGTAATTGCACCTTACATTAGTTTCAAAATTTCAAGATTTATCTTTTGCTTTGTCTCTCAGCGAGAAGTATCTGTGCGTTCACTGTTAAGATTAGAGCTACTCAATGTCATTGTATTCTTTATTGTTATATCTTTATCGTTGCCTTGAAACTTATATCCACGATTTATTATATATTTTTTTTTCATAAATACTTTTCATCGCGCTTCTTCGATACGTAAATTTACATTGGGATCAGTCGCTTCGGGATCGCGCTATTGGGTTTGCTAGACTTAAATGATTTCTTTCTAATAATAATCACTCTAGGAAAGACGCTTTCGGTAGAAATAGACGCGCCTTCGAGTTTTCTTACGATTCACGGTTAGTTTATCGTTCTGCGCTATATTCTAGTCGAATAAGCGCACGTCCGTGGCAAAAGGTAAGCTAGACGGAATATTTGGCAACTAACCAAAAGTCGAGAAAACTTTCGATCGTCTGATAGAACTTAGACGTTTTACTCTAACTCGGCGATACTAGGTTAATTTTTCAGTGCCTCGTGGCGCCTGCGACGTGTTTTTATTGTTTCGTAGCTTCGATCTTCTTAAAACGATCCTTGGTAATTAAGTGGGCTGGAACGACTCGCGATAAACGAGTGTCTGTGAAACGTTGATCTTTTCCTTTTTGTTCCTTTTTTTTCCCATTAAGGAAAGCGCAAACACGTTTCAAAGAGCGTCAGGTTTCCTTCTCTCGATGCTCGAGTGTGTATTTTTATCTGTAATTATCCGACAAAGGCATACTTTGATAGACGTCAGAACGATTTTGACGAGAATTTGACAATGTGCAACTGGGTAGAAGTACGGTCGTCGCATCGATTGCCTGAGTTAAATATTGTGTAAAACAATTGTTAAAAGACCTTTTAGAGTAGATAGAAATTTGTCGGCGTGTAATGCAAGTTTTATGAAAAGACATCCCAGCCCTTCCTCGCTTCGTGAATTGTAACCCTTTTCTAAATCCACGTTTCCCTCATCGGTGTAGCTCTTCGATAATATTACTTGATCGAGTTACCTCGCAGCTCGGTATTTTTCTTTTATTTACTTTGATGAAGATCTATACGGTATACACGTTGGATCGGTTAGTGGAGCGTGAACCATTTCTTTTTTCTCTCCCCATGTTCAATTGAGATTTTTTGCGCCCAAAGAACCAAAAAAAAAAGAATATTTGAGGGCTTGCGATAACGTCTATACATTATCGGCATTAAAATGTGATGGGAGAAAATTATTAAAAAACACGGTGCGGTGTAGTTTAATCGATAGGATACTTGCACGTTATTCCATTAATTATAATGAGCATCAGTAAAGCACACAAAGCCAATCAATCGGGTGTTACACATTTTCTTGCTATTATATGTACATATACATATAATAGCAAGAAAATGTATATATACATATAAAAAACTTTAGTTTACAGTATATACCCACTTTTCATCATTATATTAGAATACAAGACACATGGTAGCATATCAGAGTGTTTATGGTGTACTGTATTAGATTAACACATCGGCAAGGTGGGAAAGTGCTTGGCACTTTTTGTATCTTGCGACGCTTGAGTTTTTTGCACGTTGGGCGGGGGGGGGGGGGGGAATTCGGAGAGCGAAGAGACGAGTTTAAAATTGGGAAAAAGAGAAAAATAAGTCTCGGAGGAGATTGCGCTAGGTCGAGGAAGACAGTGCACAGTTAATAATATAAGCATTGGGAATGTGGGAAGCGTGTAAAAAGCGCATCGAGTCGGTTAATTGTCTACAGGGTGTATCAAAAGTAACACGACGTAATTCGTCTTTCCCTCAGGATTCATGGCGGCCATAAGGAAAAAATTGGTGATCGTGGGCGACGGTGCCTGCGGTAAAACGTGCCTGCTGATTGTCTTCAGTAAAGATCAATTTCCCGAGGTGTATGTACCCACGGTATTCGAGAATTACGTGGCAGACATCGAGGTCGATGGAAAACAGGTAAGCCTTCGTTATGAAGAAAAAGTAAAGAAAACCTGGTAATTTTAAAATAAAAGTACATGGACGCGTTCTCGCGCTTAAAGTCAATGCCTGATGTCTGTACGAGGAGCGTGAATAATACAATAGATCATTGGTTGCTTGAACAGGTGGAACTGGCCCTGTGGGACACAGCTGGGCAGGAGGACTACGACAGGTTGCGTCCACTGTCCTATCCGGACACGGACGTTATCCTGATGTGCTTCTCGATCGACAGTCCCGATTCCCTGGAGAACATTCCCGAGAAGTGGACCCCGGAGGTGAAGCACTTCTGTCCCAACGTGCCCATAATCCTCGTGGGAAACAAAAAAGACCTGCGCAACGATCCCGGCACGATCAAGGAGCTCGGTAAGATGAAGCAGGAGCCGGTGAAGCCGGAGGAGGGCCGAGCAATGGCGGAGAAAATAAATGCCTTCGCCTACCTCGAATGCTCCGCCAAGAGCAAGGAGGGCGTTCGAGAAGTATTTGAAACAGCGACCAGAGCCGCGCTACAAGTGAGTATAAACAATTGTTATTACACCTGGTGTCTGCGCGTACGAATAGCCTGGAGTTTGCGAGGACGCGATCGCACAGTCGCGAGGCAACAAATCGCATGCGAGTATTGAAACGTCATTAATTGTCTTGCAGGTGAAGAAGAAGAAGAAGGGAAGGTGTAGGCTGCTTTAAGGTGTAATATGCCGCGCGGGCCCGATTCGAGTAACATGGAGTTGCGGAGCTAGCTGCACCGACGCTAGTCGTAATGCCGGAGCCCCCAGCATAAACCAAAATAACATCTTATCTTTAATTATTTTACATAATAAACAACAAAATCAGAACAACAACAGCCAACACTGAATAGAGAGAGAGAGAGAGTGAGAGTGAGAGAGTGAGAGAGAGCGAGAGAGAGAGAGCGCGAGAGAGAGATAATGGAAGGAAAGTAACGGGATAAATATGTAACGCGATCCGTCGTCGGGCGACGAAGACGTTCCGAAAAACATTGACGAGAATCAGTATATATAGTTATACAGACACGTACATACATGCACACACACACACACACAACACACAAATTAATGAAAACGAAAAAAAAAAGAAGGAAACACAAAGATCCATATATTGTAATAACTACTCGATTGTATTTTTCAAAGTTAACGAATTGTGCTTCAAGTTCGAGCAATTAAAAATTGTCATACCAACAATTTATATAATTACGATACATAATTATCTTTATCATTGTAGTAATTATTATTATTACTATTATTATTATTATACTATTATATTATATATTATTATTATTATTATTATTATTATTATTATTACGATTAATACTACCACACGTTCTACATTCTTTTTAATTATAGTTGTTCTTTGTTTCGGTAATAAACAGATTCATAGGTAGAAGATGGTGGGTCGAGTGGGGGAAAGAGAGAGAAAGGTGAGAGTGAAAGTCCTGTGTGCTCTATAGCGTGCAAATGTTTGAGCAGCCGAATGAAACTGCGTGTATGTATGTATGTGTGTGTGCGCGCGTGCGTGTGTGTCTGTGAAAGAGAGATAGTGGTGGTGCTGGGTACGTATGTGTGTATTATGTACGTGGGCGCGTGTGAATAAAACGCTCGACGGATTGTGCAGTGGTGGGAAGAGCGCGGAGAGGGAAAGAAAATTTTTTCGTTTAAATATGTAATACGCAATGCAGAGTCGTGAAGATTTTTATCGCATCGTTAAAAACTGATAAAGTTTTGGGAGAGTGAGAGAAGAAGAAGATAGGTGGGGAAACAAATTTTTTTTGCGCGGAATAAGAACCCGTACCGCGAATCACCTGTTGCGTCATTAATTAAAAACGTGCGAAACGTCGTGACACGTGAGGGATGGCGGGGGGGGGGGGGGGCAAGGCGAAACTAATCGACGATTCGAGTAAGAGGGAACGGGAATTATTGCGTCGACTGTACTTCTCTTAATAGCGAATGGTGGCGGGCTGGTTGGGTTGGGGAGAGGGGGCTAAGGGGAAATGGTGACGAGTTAAGAAAGGGGGATAAATTTTGAAAAAGAAATTTCTATTGAAATACAAACGTGCATAAATAGACTATAAATCGGATCGGTTTCGATCCGCACGATACCAACTAGGCTAAATGTATTATTATTATTATTATTATTATTATATTATTATTATTATTATTATTGTAATACGACGACACTAACATAACAAATTGTAATAGCGGCTATATTATATTTATGTACTCCGAAAAAAATAAGCCCTTTGTCTCCAAATCAAATACGCAATTGGAGTTTTGCGGCCTCCAACGCTTCTCCGAAAGCTTGAAGCATACGTGTCTCTGTTCTTTGTTCTCGCTCCGTTCTACTTGTTTTTATCACACTTTGTATTTCCTTCTTTCTCTCTTCTTTTATCCAACCGGGAGCCGTCTTGTGATTTCGGGCTAATGTCGTGATCGCGATTATCTTCTTTTTTTTTTTAAATATATATATATATTTTACTTAAATTCTTATGTAATACTTGTAAATGACACGCACATAACGTAAGACTGCCTCGTGGCCTCTGTTGCCCGTTCAAACACAGAAATAATGAAACTACACAGCATGAGACAGTAAGACATCAGATTGCGAGATGATTGACGAAAAAGCGTCCTTTTTTGCGTTAGAAATTGCAATAGTCTAGCGACACTCTCAGGTTAGATTAGGTCTCAGTACAGGAAAGCCACAAGCCTACCGAAGGTTCTCTTATACGTGAAGTAATTAACGCGTTAGATGATAACTGTTAAATTTGTTAATGGCAGCGAGTTGCAGGTATTTTCAATCTCCCTCTTTCATTGTTCTGTCCGCCATTTTGTTTTTAGCCTAAAATTACTTGGTATCTGGAATTTTTAATGACAGTAAAACAGTTTTTTTCCGAGGCATGCGTTTTTTTTTCATAAAAGTAATTCGAGGAATTATTTGGGTGTTGGGAGGGGGAGGGGTAGGGGAGGTTATGCTCGCCGAATTCACTGTCAATTCTGTATCCTTATCTCTTATCAGTGGCTTTATTGGTAATCGATTGTGTGTACGTGTATGTATGTGTATATTTTTGATTAGATGAAATTACTCAATTGTATTTTTAATGTTTTCTTTCTCTTGACACTGTCTCTCTTATGTTTTACTCTCTTTCTCTTTCGTATGGTTCCTCCGCTCCACGCTATACTCTAAAAAATCCTAAGGATCATCCGGTTCCTCAAAACAATTAAAATCATTGTCTCACATGCAATGGACCTTCGGACTGGCTTTTACGTCCTCGAATGTTAAATCCTTCGAGCGTGACGCAATGATCGGAAAAATTTGGGACGCATCGATCTTGGGATCCTGTTTAACGATCACGTTCGTAAATGCATACAACGTGCTGCTTCGTACATGAACGGTATTAATAAAATGCGTCTGTACTACTGTAATAGATACCGTAATTTTAATACTTTACGAGCGTACTACTATTATTGTTACTAATAACCTTAGTACTGTGTATTAGAGTACGACTCTACGTACGAGCGCATAATGTAATGACTTGGCGTACACTAATTAGATATTGTCTACTTGTGTATAGATACTCGCCTCCTGTACGCGTTTACCGATCGTACTATTTTCAAGGGTTCGCGCGTTTTTCCTTTTTTCAATTCAAATTACGATTCGTACGTCAACGATCGTCACTTTAAACTTTCGGCCGCGCTCACGGGGCGTCGCCGTGATCGCAGTATAACAATGGATTCTTTCACCCTAACGAACCCTTGTTAACGGCCGATCGGCAGTATCATTGCCACTGTTTGCCATCTCGTTCCGCGAGCTATTTAGACGCGGCACGTAGCCTTCTCGTTCCAACGAGACATCCGCGGGATCTTTTTGCTACCACCAATTAATAACCGTTGCCTCTTTAACGTTTAACACGTATGTACCTATCTACTATATACAATTGATACAATATACTGTAACGCGTAATAATGAACTAATTACTTATTAACGAATATTTTCAAACGACATTTTTCTAATTGATTTACGTCACGAGACGCGATTCGTTGGATTGTCATCACACGTTGTCTGGGGTTTTCTTTTCCTATGCGCGATTCAAATTTTCATGAGGAAAATCTGTTTCGTGCTTCAAAATTTATAAAATCGTGTCGAGGAAATTCTAAGGGAGGTGGACGGTAGAATTTTTATTTGTGCCTGGGTGGAGGAAGGGAAAAATGTTTATCTAACCTAGATGAAGGCGACGTTACTTTTTTATCCTCTGCTCTCGCACCAGGTACTTAGTCGTCTGTCGATCCTTAGTGATTTTCGTTATTTCTATTTGTCAGCGAAACAACGTGACTTTATTCGGAGCGATTCTTCCTGCTCTACGTCTTCATGGCGATACCGCGATACTCGTATGGCGTATTTACGTACGCACTTACTCGAGGACGGAGTCAACTGGTCTTTGGCCATCTTCATCGGGACTCCTGGATATTTATGTATGTGACAGCGCCGTACTTGATGGGTTTTTGAATAAGGAAGTATTTTGAAGCTGTGTTCAGGCTGGGTCTTTGATATGATGCTAAGGCATCGACATTTTCTTCGGAAACACGACTGTTGCGTCGTTTGTCTTAAGACAAGGTGCAACTTAGTTTATTGACTGTTTCAATTGATTTTTTTTTATGGTCTCGGGAGAATTTTAGTCTTAGTCTTATACTAAGCATGATCTTCGATCAGGAGACGCGCGGATTTTCTCTCTTACACTTTATTTCTTAACGATAATACTAATAGTAGAATAATTAGATCTACTGCGAGGCAAGACCATCATTTTTTTACTGCGAATACAGACTGGAGATTGCGCGAGCCTCTAGTCACGATGTTCCAATCGCGTATTTTATAATATTACTACTACTACTATTTTACTGCTATTACTACTATTACAAGTAATGATATACGATTCGTTGATAATAAAGCGAGTCGAACAGTGTGTACGCATGTGTGTGGTATTGATCACGTAAGAATATTCAAAATTCGGAATTGCCTTATTCACTTTTTGTACTTATTCAGACTTGCGGATTTTTTTCGAATCCCGCTCTCTTAAATAATTTTTTGGCTGTAAACACCTAATGTGGAGACTGGTTATGACCGATCTGCTCGTTCCTGAGGTAGGTGTCGATAAAGAAATTAATTTACATCTAGGATACGAACCTGCTCACATCCACCGAACGCGACTCACGAGCAAGGGCGCAAGTGAATTCTTATGGAAGCCAGAGATGAGTAAGGAGATGCACACAACCCTACGGTTTTAGGCGATATCAAAATCATGGCGCTAAATCGTAGCGGCGAGTCTGGAAGTAGGATTCTGTGACCATCGCCTCCGTCGACAATGCGAATCTCATCGTAACCGAGCTAAACGTGAACACGAACGTGTAGCTTGGCGGGCAGAAGATCGACGCTACCTCTCCGCTGGTTCCCAAAGCAATTCTTAGAATGAGACCGGGAACTATAGAATTTCTCAAGAACTATTGAAAAAGCCTATTGTTGAAACATTTTAAAGACGTTTTGAAGAAAGTTTGCTTAAAATATAAAATTGAGGCTAAATCAAAATCTCGCAGAATATACGGAGTAGATAAAAATTTAATTAAAATTGTAGAATACCGAAAATAAATTACGTTCAAATTGAAATATTAATAAATTAGGTGTTTGGAACATTAAAATAATTAATTAAATCAATAAAGTAAAATTTTAACACTTAGAAATCGGAAATTCTGACCAAGCATATTTAGAAGTACTAGAAGTTGCTCAAAACTGTGTTGTGCGCAAATTCGTCGCGCAGGGCTCAGAGAGTGGGAGCAGCGGAGAGTGGGGGGAGCGTTTGAGGCAGTGCCCGGACTCTGAACGCTAATTCTTACTCGATCCGGTCTCCTGTACTGGTCTCTTGGAAGCACCCCTCATATCCATTTCTAACCTTCTATTTCTATATTTATTTCTTCTTTACTTCCTTATTTCTTTATAATTCATTTTTTACTTTCTGATTGATCTCTTTCCTTATTTCTTCTCTCTTTTTATACCCCTATTGCTTACTTTTCTGCTTCTTAACTTCTTTATTTCTATCTTCCATCTTTTCTTCTCGTTTCACTCTGTTCCCTCTCACTTTCCATTGTAGTTGTCTTGCTTGTCCTATCCTATGGTCGAGTCGAGCATATTCATTCGAATAGTCATATAAGAGTAGTCACTCTGTTAAAACAGCTAGACGTATAGACCATGGTGTCGGGGGTTGCCCTTCCGACTCATCCGCTGAGCTTGCTCAGTGGGTCGGGCCCAAGTTGGGGCCGCAACAGGACCTTATGGGTCTCCCGACGAGGGCCTTGACCCCCCTTAGGGTACCTACGGCCATGGTCTTTCGTACAGTGAATCTAATCAGAGTGTCTAGCTCTCGCGTATGTAGTATAGTTTGTTCGCTTTGCTAAAAACGCTCCAACATGTCGTTGACCCTCGAGCACTCGTGTGGGTAGAGACGATACTAAGTGGCGGAGGGGAGGTCATGCAGGGTAGTCCGTTGGCTCTGGTTAAAGTCCTACTTTGCCTTGTGCTCTTGGGTCGGATTTACTTGGGGTAGGTGCGGGTGCTATTGAGGACCTGCTAGTCTAAAGTCACCCTCTGTGGGAGACATTTTGCGCGGGGATCAAGACGAGGTCCCTTACATCTAACCCACTGAACTTGCTCGGTGGGAAGGGACGGAGGTTGTAGCGACAAATATCGTCCCTCGGGACGTCCTGGCGGCGTTCGCAAGGGCGCCATCGGATTCTACGCCCGTGGTGTTTCGTTGCGGTGAACCTTGACTAGGGGTAGACCTTTCGCGTTTAACTTACCTTACCGCTTTTGCGTCGCTCGACCCAACTTCCTTTCCTTCCTGAGGTTTTTCCTTGAGTCCTGCGGCTGTCGCACACAAGACTAGGGGGCTTTCCTAAAAAAAAACGCGATCTCCTGTTGGGCCTCGGAGGAGTCATTGATCCCTTGTGGAGAGGTAGGACCTCACGGAAATGGGCGGGGATGGGCGCATTTCGCTTCCCTATCCTTCCTATTTTTCCTACTTTTTCGAGTGTTCTCCTTTCTCACTCCTTCCGAATAATCTGGTTCTTCTGCACACGATTTACGCATTTTCTTGTTTCCTCAATCCTTACCATCTCTCTTCTTCACTCTTTCTCTTTAACAATCTTCCTCTTTTTTCCTTCAACATCTTCCCTGGCTGCTGCCATTAAACGTTTCTACTTTATTTTCGAATTTCCTATTCCTTCCTACGTCTCCATCACTCTACTCCTAGTATATCCTTCAAAACTAAATTGTTAAAAAGTCCTTTGGAAAAGAAAAAGTCCAAAGTGGTACTGCGTATAACATACCACACATATATTACATTGCAGTGATATATTCAAAATATATCTCTAATGGCATTGTTATTGCTAATCTTTCGCAGGCTATATATCTACAACTGTACTTCATATTCTGTATTGTTATTGCTGAATAAATGATCGTGAAACACTTATACTTTGATATTCTTTTGCTCTCTGCGAATATCCGAGAGTACGAATGAGTTCTGTTTCTTTCTTATTCTCCTCCGTCCTAACAGTATCCTTCTCCTCCTTCTCCTCCCTTATGCTTCGGCACCCCTTTTTAGCTATGCTCCATTTCCTCTAAGCCAAGTAGTATTCGATAAGAAATCACCTAAACTCTTATTAATTATTAAATGACCATTAAATCATAATCAACTACGGAAAGCAGTAGTAATATGTATTTAAAAGAGTAGCGAAAACGTTATAGGAAATTTTAAAAATACAATTAAAATGATGGGCTAGTGCCAGATCATATAATAGGCAAACTTATGTACTTGGCCTCAATAATATGATTTCAATACTTTTTGTTAGAGGAATTCACAGCACTCCTGTACTTGGCGTAGTTTTTTGCAAGTGTCTTTTGGGGGATTTATTTGAGCGAACATTTTCAAAGGATTTGAAGTAGCGTTCGCGTAGTCCATACAGTATGTCGATGGTCTGTTCTTACTGCATCTATGGGTGGTGGTCAGTCGCTCTCCTTTTCTGATACTCCTATTAGCTACGTTTTCTATATTCTCGTACTACGGCTGCTGATTAGAAAGAAAGAGATAGGGCTTAGCCGCCACCCGTCGCTATCTTTTTCTTTCAGTCGACCAGTTTTCCTATGTCTATGCGTAGTCCATACCAGTTCGTACTAGACGACGATGGGGCTTGCACGAACGGATCTATAAGGTTTGTCTCGTTACCTACACTAACTGCTCTTTTCAAAAAGTGCAAATTCTTATTGGATGATGTTTTTAAGTAACCAATGAAAACTTGCCCTTTTTGAAAAGTGCGGAAAGATAGGTAACAAGCCAACCTATAGTGTGGATGGTTGTAGCGCAGTGTAGCGCAATTCGAATGTTTTGATTACGAGACACGAAGGTAAAGGAACTTTAAGTACTAACGACGAATAACGTATAACTATAATCCTTCCGCTTGTAAAGAAATAAATTAATGTTTAGTGCGTCCTAATGCTCGTGTATTAGATCATGTTTGCGTTAGTGCAGTTCATCGATGACACATATCACATATACAAATCGGGAGATTTAAGTACTCGATGCGTGGATGGGAAACATCTTTATTCTTTAAAATATGATAACAAGAAAAGATATGAAGCTCGGCTTGTGGTTTACGACGGTGAATACAGAATTTCTGCCTTGTTTTTTCACATTTATAATTCTCTACTGGATAAGTAACTATATTTATTATCCCTGTCTTCCATTTCAGAAAGTGCTATAGTCCTGAACAGAATGAAGAAGAATCTTGAAGCCAATGTTCCTGACAAAAAATTTGATGCAATTAAACCCCAAGAAACTTCAGTTAAAAGTATGTTTTTAGTATACATAATAATAAGCACAAAAAATTTAATGCCCATATTATTTAAAATATTGCTTTCTTGAGTATATGAGTCATATTGATTTATTCGTACCTGATTATTTAGTCCAAATGCACCATTGAAACATGGTTTTACTATAAGAATCGAATGGGTGCGTTACCTTCAGCTGGTGTGTTTGGATCGAATAACTCTGTATATTAATTATAGTATGTTTCCACAACTGTGTTCTACATAGCCTTTAAAATATTGAATAACTTCTAAAAATACAACAAACTGTGAGTTTAGGTGAATAAAACAAATCTAGATCATGTACCTTGTGTGAAGAACTTGAACCTGTTTTTTCATAGTATCCGATTTGCTGAAAATACATTATATAAAGTAACTAATATACTGCAAAGGGTGATCCTTTCAACTAATTAATTTTTTTGTACAACAGAAGTAGGATAGTAAAATTAATTATTAATATAAAGAAATATTGAATAGTTTGCAAGCAGCTGAAATGTTTAGTGTACAATATGACAAAGTCAGTAGATCTCATTGTCTCAGTGATTTGAAATTAACTGTGGAATAAATTGCTGATATTCTCTTAATTTATGGTGATTATTCTTTTTTTGCCTGCAGATGTTAACAGCAATGTATAAATGTTCCTACAACAATAAGTTTAATTTAATGAAATCTAATCTGAAGAAGACCCAAATTTAAGATCCAAACGTAATCTGACTGTCAGTTGTCTTTAATCTGGTTGCAAATGGTTAATACCTGGAACAACAAATAATGAATTAGTTCTTTAAAATACCACTACTTTTTAAAAATAAAATTCCAAGATTTTACATTTTCAAAGAATAATAATGCTACTTTTTGATCGGATAGTTGTGGTTGCGTAATTACTTTATAACAAAAAAAATAAGTAATATTGTAAAACTTAATTTTCATTATTCTATAGTAGGTAATCTGGACGCAAATAGACACCAAGCTATTCAATTAGAAAATGCAGCCATCATTGACATCAAGTATGATTATTTTAATTATATTTATATTTTAACACTTCTTTATGCCCTAATAGATGCAAATATTTTGAAAATAACAGTTGTAGTGGAAACATCTTATAGAAACAACCATTACGAGCAATTAAAATGTTTTCATTCGACCTTCTGGTGTATTCAGTTTGTTCAGTTTTATTTCAGTAAAGACACTTTGTACATACTCAATATTTAATTTAGCAGTTCTGAGACACGTGCATTGTCGGAAGCGAAATCGGAACTCTCTATGCATCCTGGAAATGGTATTGAAACGGAATTAACAAGTTTCTCCGATTGTACAGTGGAAAATCTTAATATTTCTGGGGGCTCTTTAACTGATGATGTTCATATCGCAAAGCCGTTGGAATTAAGCAATAATTTAGATAGTTCTGGTGGCAGTAAGTATACAGTATCCATCATTTGGAGCATCCTGTGATGTGTCCAAATGTTATAAATAATTTCTACGATATTTTACAAAACCCCGTGATTGGATTTTACAAAGGTTTATTTCAAATTTAAAGGATTTTCCACGCGCATAAAAATTGTTGCAATTTATAGTGACACTCATAGTTTTATTGATTTGTTTGAAACAGCGTATGTTGTATCTTCAACGGTTGGATCGAAAGATGATTACCATCAGACGTCAGATGTGAAGTTGCATGTAAATGATCATGAATCTTCTCATATCGAAATCCGAAGCAAAAAATCTTCAGCCAACAAATTGGGCACATCTAATGACTTGCATGTGTCTCTCATAGAAAACGGTCAAACTGTTCCTGATGACATAAAATTGAATGTGGAACATTCCTCGCAACGTTCGAAAAGATATTTTTGCTGTTACTGTAAAAAAAAACAGACTAAATTTGCTCGTCATTTAGAGTCAATCCATAGTCAAGAAGAAGAGGTACAACGTTTTCTTCAGCTTCCGGTAAATGACTTTGAAAGAAAAAGCATCATTGCCAAGCTAAGAAAAAGAAGCATCTATGAGTTCAACACCAATGACCAATACAACACGGGAGAACTGATGGTATGCAGGCGCCCAAATAAAGGAGTAAAAAAAAGAGCTGTAGATTTCACTGTCTGCGCATGCTGCAAAGGATATTATGCCAAATCCGTATTCAGACATCATTTCCGAAAGTGCTCTAAGCGTAGTAGCAAAGATAGCAGAATAGGAATGGTGAAAGGTCGTGAAGTTGCTGGACGGGGTCATGAAAAGGCTACCATGTCTGTGAGGAAATATATAATCCCGTACATGCGAGAGGACGATATATTCTATGAATTCCGATTTGATGAATTATTGATTTTGTTTGCTAATAAAGAATGCGAAAGATACGGTATTCAGCAACATCATTACCAAACAATTCGTTCGCATTTGCGGTATCTGGGTCGTTTTTTCGTAGCTGTGAAAAGAATAAACTCAAAAATCACGACTTTTTCATCAATTTATCAACCAAAATTTTATAACGACTGTATACTAGCAGTCAAACATGTTGCTGCGTTTAACGATAGCACAAACGTATACGAAAATCCATCGGTTGCTATATCTTTGGGCGTTCTCTTGAAAAAAGTTGCCCAAATATATCAATCTGTCTGTATAAAAAATGGGAGAGACGAAGAATTAAAACTCGTGCAAGATTTTATCTTTTTACAAAACGAAGATTTTGGTTTAAGCGTCAATAAAGTTTCAAATGAATCACTGGAGCAACAGAAATGGCAAAAGAAAGATGTTCCGTCGTTAATGGATGATATTTCGAAGTTACATAATTATATCAAACGCAAGCGAAGATCTGCTTTTCAAAATTTCAAGGAAAAGTTTTCCTACGGTGCTTGGTGTGCCCTCGCGGAAGCAACTCTTGTATCTATTCAACTGTTTAATAAAAGAAGCCCTGAGGAAATCGAAAGGATACTTTTGGATGATTTTCATACCTGTAAAGAAATACACGCTGACTCCAAGAACCCTATTTTCAAATCGCTTTCGAAGGAAGGCCAAAATGTGGTGAACGGATATGTACGATGTATGATTCGTGATGAGAAAAGTCCTCGAGTGCATATCCTTTTGAGCTTCGAAATATTCCAGTGTGCTAAGCTTATAGAGACATGTCGAGGCAAGGCCAATGTACCACCGACCAATCCATATCTCTTTGGAGTAGATAATAACGATGAAAGTAGTCCTAGATACTTTCGCGTCTGCAAATTGTTACGACAATTTGCCGAAGATAGCGGCGCTAAATCACCAACACTGTTGAGCGGAACAAAATTGCGGAAGCAAGTTACCAAAAAATGGATGCACTTTGATTTGTCGGAAAATGTACAATAGCAGCGTTGCTTGAGAGATATTTTGATATTATCAAACATATTAGAAGTAGCTCAAGGTACACAGAGAAATACAACAAAAGATAATGGTTCCAACTATGGCGACCATTCAGTGATGAATTCAGTGCCCGATAAACATATCGGTAGGTATTTTTTTTTCTAAAATCTTTTATATATGACTAAGTTTACGCAGCAGTCTTATTCCTGTTTAATTAATATTGATCTAAGGAAATTAAAAAGTCACAGACATTTCCACTTCTAAAGAATATTTTTGATGGATCAAGTTCCTTATATGAGTAATAACTAAATCAAAACAGCACCACTGTGTAAACATAGTCTATAATATTTTATACCTTCTTATGTTCATAATCCATAATATTCGGACTATTTGTTGTTTATTTTCTGAATCGGATTGGCGTAGAACAAACTTGTATATTTTGCATTTTCAAAATTGCGTTATAGATGACACTCCTAGTGAATCTTCAAGTAGGGCCATTGAACAAGCTTCCTCTGAACACGCTAGAATTGCAAATAATGTCTCAACAGAGAAGGAGGAGGAACAGGAAGAGGAGTCATCAAAAAGAAGATTCTCGTCTGGTATGTTAACAAAAAAAATGCATTACTTTTTTTAAGACTTAAACTGTAGCTTGAAGTAGGTGGAATGTATAAAAAATCGGAGAGGACAGTATAAAGATTCTTCGCACCAGTATAAAGGTAATACGTTGCAAGATTCCCTGTTGTATTTTTAAAAGTACAATTTAAAGGATCCCTTTCCTAAATTCTGTCAATTTTCAAGCTACAAGACTTTATTCCTTGCGTCTCATTTCACTATTAATTTGAACTTCTAGTATTGCCAGTGTGGGTCGCACCCAAATTTGGCGCGCCTTGTAAACCGTATGGCTCATCCTGGATATCCTGTTTAATTCCTATCCGTAACGTATCCCATTTTTTTTTTGATTCACAAATAAGACGTAGATGGGGCCAAGATGAGAAAGATATTGTGCTAGCGGAGTTTGGAAAGTATTTGAAATTTTCAAAGTATCCTTCTCTGTCTGAAGCTCGAGATCTTATACAGAGGAACCCGTGCCTTAAATATCGTACACCAAGTCAAATAAAATCTTTTCTGCAATACCAAAAGAAACTTCAGTCTGAAGCCATCGACAGTATGTATCTGTAACTGCAGTATTATCATAAAACGTCCTCGGAACCGATAGATGCTGTATTAGATTAGATTCGACCATCATAAAATGTAACACAGCAAGCAGAGATATATTTATTTAGCAGAGATTCTTTTTTATTTTACCGTATGGTTAGAGACTATTACTTACTGATGGGTCAAAGCGAAATCTAATACATTTTTATGATGGGAAGTAAACAAATTCATGAGATGCTTCTTTCGTTTTTACCACTACCGTACCAAACTGTACATGTCTAATTGTAAGGATTGATGCTGGCATTTAAATGACTCTTAAGAATACGATAAGCTCCTTATGAAAAGCTGTCTGGAAATGACGATGAGACTTTTAAAGAGTTTCCTAAATTGGTAAACCTCAAGACCAATTTAGATGCAGGTCAAAATAATCAGTCGATTAGGTTTAAAAATATAAATATTCAGACCTGTTTTATTGAGGCAATAGAGGATAAGAGTAACGATATTTCACCGGTGCTGCATTCCTTAGTATCACTGACATCAACGCGTAGCTTGAGGACGTGAAGAAAGTGAGTTCAGTAGCATTGCAAATTCATTTAATAATTCCTACTTCATACACACGTTAATTAAAGTCACGTTTTCATAACCAATACGGCAATGTACCGTCTTTTCTTAATTTATTTCTATGGAAATTTCCGTATGTTTAATAATAATTGCTTTAATGATATTAATACTTAAGGATTTAATAAATAATAATTCGTTAATTTTCATTCGTTTTGCTACAGTTTTACGTCAAATGTCTATTTCGTATTTTATATTATGCTAACTTGAGTTTTATTATGAATAAAAGAATAAATTAGCAGATTCAATTTCATGGACTTTTGGAATAAATCTACAAATTTCTTGGAATATAGTATTTTCTTTCAATTCCTGATTTTCTAGGTTAAGTTGAATGTTAAGTCAAGTTTCACTGATTTTAAAGGCATGGAAACAGAAAAATTAAAACCACCATTTCATGTTAACAAATGCTTATAATTATTGGCATTTTTCACACCTTATCGGAGTATACTCACCGTTTCCAATCTCATAAAAGGCTATAATTATAATTATTTCTAACATAATATTATTTTTTACAAAATTCAATAATTAAGGGGACTCTGGATCTTTCATTACCATGCGAGTAAAATGTAAATAAAAATCGCAAATAGCAGGATTTTTATAAAGATTCTTTCCCAAAGTGGAGTTAAGCGCACATTATTCAAGTGCTACAATTATTTTCACATCACTTTTGGAATAATTAACTCCAAATTGAAAGAACAATCGAACTCGAAAATTTCCATGTGAATTTTAAAAATTTTTATAATTTCGGATTGAATTACTCTTTCAGTTTGTCGGAACAAATCATTCCAAGGACGTCATGATTACCAGGGTTGCATCCACGTTGCTTTGTAAACCGTTGTGATTTTGTTTCTGTGTTATTATTTACTAACGATCTTCTATCAACAGGTGTAACACGCATGACTAACGTTGTCGTTACTAAAATTTATCAAGGGTTCTCTTTTCATCGGTGTCTGTAATTACCTACGCTCACAGGTTATGGACCCAGACCCAAGCATCGCGAAATAAGAAAAGTAGAATTCAGGAACGAATCGAAAAAAACACGCGCGTGAAGTAAAATCGCGACAAACTCAAAATGACTGGTGAATCGATTCGATTGGAATCCCTTAACGAGAATAATTATGACACGTGGAAAATCCAAGTAAGAGCCTTACTCAACAAGACTAAAACCTGGGGCTATGTTTCCGGAATAAAAGAAAAACCAGTTGTGGTGGAAGATAATCTCGCGACCCAAGTTACTTTAGAACAGTGGGAAGAAGGCGAAACAGCGACCATGTCGGATCTTCTCCTTTCCATTAGTCTGTCTCAAGTGAAGTTGATCAAGAATTGTGAAACTTCGAAGGCTATTTGGTAAAAACTTGAGAAGGTACATCAATCGATGGGACCAGCCAAGATAAAAACGTTACAGAAACGACTGTTGCTTCATCGAATGCAAGAAGGCGATAATATAAAAGAACATTTGTCGAAATTCTTCGATACCGTGGACAAATTAGCAGATAAAGAAGTCGAGGTAAAGAAACCATTATTATCGACCATGTTGCTGTATAGTTTTTCACTAGGGTTTTGAGAACTTTCGGTGCGCTATCGAGTCAAGAGATACTTTGCCAGATCCGATGACTCTTAGAATAAAAATAATCGAAGAGAGTGACGCTAGAAAAGGGCGTCATGATGACGGAGCGCAAAATGCTCTATATGTCAACAAAGATTACAAGAATTAAGCTCATAAAAATCTGAGAAGTTATCAGAAAAAGATCGGGAACAAAGATGCCGCTGTGGTAAAATTGGACGTAAGGCTTCCGATTGTTACGCGAAGATATCAAATACCCAACACACGTTGAAAAATACGGAATCCAATACACCAAGTACATTCTTCGCGGAAGTTAAACAAATGGAAAACCATTCCGCATTCCTCACTAAATGTAAACTCGAATCCTGGTGCTTAGATAGTGGATGCACAGCTCATCTATGCAAAAACGAAAAACGATTTCATGATTTGCAAAAGGTAGAAATCGGAACGTTGAACCTCGTAAACGACTCAACGACGAAGATACAAGCGAAGGGTTCAACTTAAAAATGTCAACCTTAGTTGGAACAGAAACGAAAGAGATCTGACAGATGCATTACGTATACCGAATATACGCGTTAATCTCATGTGAGTCAGCAAAATCGTTGACAAGAACTGTAAAGTCATCTTCGAAAAATTCAGAGCACAGGTCATAGACATGAATGGACGTTTAAAAATTGTTGTCGACAGAACGGATGGACTATATCCGTACGAGAGCATATAACTGCTGCCTGTCGTCAAGCAACTGTATCAAAATCTACGTCACAACTGGAAGAATGCCATCGTCGTTTGGGTCATCTGAATTCAAGAGACGTAATCGAAATGCACGATAAGAAAACTGTACAAGGGATGAAATTTGCTGAAAGAAAGATGTCTCCTTGCGAAGTTTGTCTCGAAGGAAAATTAACGAGGATTCCGTTTCCTCAAGAATCGAAAAGATCCAGCGAACTGTTGGATATTATTTATACCGACATCTCTTGGCAAATCACGATATTTCATTATGCTTTTGTTTCTGTGTTATTCGTTACTAATGATCTTCTATCGACACGTGTAACACGCATGATTACACGTGTTTGTTGCTAAAATTTATGAAGGGTTCTCTTTTCTTTCATCGGTGTCTGCAATTACCTGCGCTCACAAGTTTAATGGAACTGACCAATGAGGCTGCTTGACTCTGTTTAAACTCTGCACGGTGGAAACTACGCCACTGATAAAGCGGGCCCAACCTAATAGGATTTTTTATTTCTCTTTACCAATATCTTATTGATGCATCTAGTTTTGAGGTGTGACTATGGAAGAATTAAATTCAATTGCCGGAAATAAAGAGTCCGCCATTTTATCAATTTATGCAGACACAGTGTGTCAGAAGAT